>ONZK01002969.1:289178-304509 GCA_900322385.1 Pharnaceum exiguum
AGAAGCAGAAACAGGCGTTCGTGGGAAATCTGTCAGCCAGGTTGCTCACCTTCACTGTGCACTTACGATCTTGCAGTAATATTCTTCTACATTATTTGATAGGTATGTTATTTACTTGGTATGCCTCTCGCATAGGTTTCAATTTATAATCCTATCCACAATAGAAAAACAGCATTAGAATAATGAGCGCGCACTAGCACTTTAACTCAAGGACACCAAATGGATATGCATGAGAAGAATATAATGTACACTAATACTCTATAATACTACTTGTTTGCAGTGATATCTTCTCAGTATATCATAGGAAAGACCAATGGCTAATTGGTCTTCCTTACCATATGATCTTCTTTCCGAAATTGCTCGAAAATTGCCTGGTGTAGAAGACTTTATTCGCTTCGCTGCTGTATGTCGTCCATTCCATTCTTTGTTGCTTGTTCTATGGTTAAACAAAAGTGGAGCCCAAGAATGCCGTGGTTGCTGTTAGCTGAGAATACAAATAACAACCCTGATTGTCGTAGGAAGGTGTTTTCTCTTAGTGGGAACAGATGTTATGAATTGAAACTCCCAAAAGTCTCCGAGACAAGATGTTGGGGTTCATCTTGTGGTTTTCTTGTTACTATTGACCTTGATCGACAACTTTACTTGTATAACCCATTGACACAAACTCACATTCCTCTCCCCCCACAACCCACCATGCCCAATCAACTGGAGGAGCATGAAATAATTGCAGACGAGGAGGATGAAATAATTGCAAACGAGGTGCATGATGAAATAAGTGACTCAGATGAGGAAATATTTGCAAATGAGTCGGAGTACATTCGTAGATCTTTTGTAGAAAAGGCAATTGTATTAGAAGTATCTCATGGTGACTATCTTGTTCTTGCAATTCATGGTCGTGACGACATGAGGGCCTTGGCCTTTGCTAGGCCAGGCGATAAAGAATGGACATCAGTGATTACTACTGAGAAATTCAAGTTTGCTAATACGAAATTCAGGTGGGTATATGATGTCTCGTGGGATAGTCAAAGAGTATACATCTTGTATTGTGATGGAAATCTCGGATATTTCAACATCAGTGAAGCTCACAGCTCTCAACCACTTGTTAGTGCAGTGGATTGTTTTGATTTGCATCCCCCACCGGTCATTGGAGAGCAGCTATGTATTGAGGGTCGTCGTGGTTATTATGGACTATATTTGGTGGAGTCACTTGGTGACCTTCTTATGGTCATTCGATACATGAGTAACGTTGGACTTGAATGTGGTTTTAACTCAAATTATTTCGAAGTGTATCGACATAAATTTGGAGTCGGACAATGGGAACAAATTAATGATTTAGGTGATACCTCATTATTTGTTGGTGCTAACCATTCTATGGCGGTTCATGCGAATGGCGTTGACAACTTCAAATATAATTCTATTTACTTCACCGATGATTTGCACGAATTGTGGGGGAGACATAGTATTAGTGACATGGGAGTTTTCTCAATGGCAACCAAAAAGGTTGAAGCATTTTATAATGGGGAGGACAAGTTGTCGAAGCTTTGCACTCCTCTTTGGTTTATGCCGAGGTTATAAATTGTGATTCGGGTGATCAATTTATCAACGCAAGGCTCTACACTAAAATCCCCTTCACCACCACAAGCGAGACAATTGTCGTTCACCAAGGCGGCAAGGCCCAAACAGCCTAAGGGCATGCTCAATGGAAGCAACCTTGTAAAGTTGAGCATACCATATAAGCCAAAGCCGCTTTGTGTAAATTTTGGGATTCTACTACAATATTAAGTATGTAGGTAGCAATTTTCTTTTAGGTCCCAAAACAATTAAATTTCCTTATTGTAATCTATTTGATGCTGGGAAATAGACTGGAGATTTCGGCCGATTGAGGTCATGAATGATAAATCAACAAGTGCAAGTATGGTGTGTGATTGCAGTTGCATAATGGAAAATTCTACTTCTATTTTAGCTTGGGCGACTAGGAATTTCTCTTTGTTATTTCTCATGGCAGTGGGCGGGTTGAAGAATGATTGTTGAGCTCTTGGCGGAATGCTTAAAGTTGAATCAATTTGGCGGTTTCGAAGACACTGACAGTTGATTAATTGTCCACCTAAAGTGCTTTTTTTTTTCTCTTCAATCTTTACATAATTAGGTGACAGTCTAAAATAATCCTAATAACTAAGCATGTTGGTATATATGTACCGAGGCCGATTTATAGCCATAGCATTTCTATGTGGCTGTATAAACGATCACAAATAAGAAGTGACATAAATTTCATTCCCAATTCTGCTAAGAATGGAAAAGTTAAAAACGAAAATAACTAATGTAGTTTACTAAGAAGTTTTCAGAAACCTATGAGTACTTACATTCTTATCCTGCCATAAACTTAGCAGGTTTTTTTTATATATTGATATCTTATAATAATAATTGTTTCATGTAACTCAAGTGCATGTAGGTTATATCAAGGGTAATAATAAGAAGTGACTCAAATTTCCGATTTTCGATAAGAATAGAAGAATCAAAAAGGAAACAACAAATGTGGTTTATAAGGAGGTCTTGAAAACCTGCAAGTAATTTCGTATACTTACAAAATATTTTACAAATTAATTAATTTTTTAAACATACATCATAAATTCAGAACTCTTCAATGTAACTCAATTCCATGAAGGTGACCTTACGGAAGGACGAAATTATATTCCTATTTACTATCTTTTGGTAACATGAAACATATTTCTATTCATAAAAAAATATGTGAACCCGTTTTATTATTTTATATATAAGATTGGTTATTAATGACACATTCGGTTATCATTAATAACAAATCGGGTATTTTATAATGACCACTTGGACAAACAATAATAACCCCTCCTACGCAATCTAATATAAGAAACAGGTTGCACAAAATTTTCTTACTCCCTATTTCAGACTTATGTTATGGTGTGTTTTGCTCAGCTGGAAATATATGAACTGAAATGAACAGAACAGGAAAAACTGAACTGAACTGAAAAAAACTAAATTTATCTGAAAAACATTGAACGTAGTTAGAAAGTATAACTATAAATGAAAAAAACTGAAAAACATAGAACTGAACTGAACTGAAAAAAAACTGAAGTGTAGTAGTACCGACGAACAAAACACGGCCTTAGTCAGAGTTACCACATTTTAATACCTATCAAGGCCACTCATGTTCGAGACATTCCCATTCCAAAAGCCCAAAGACTTGCTATTGGCTAGCTCACGTAGTCACTTACCCCAAGTTTTGTGCGTAATAAAGGTCTCATTCTATTCAACCCAAAAAAAGTTGCTGTTTATTTCAATCCCAGTATCCCACCATATAGTTATCAATTTGCTCTTCACATTCTTTGAACTCGTTAGTGTCACCCGCATAGTAGGTTGGACTAGCCCAAGTGTCTAACCATATAGTTATTTGGCAGTAGACAATATGTCTAGGCCCGGTACTTTTTCTGGAATTGTTGGATTGCATGTGTGTATACTTCAACATGCCGAGATTGTGGACCTGAAGGTTCATTTAAGTCTTGTACATGTGGGCTGTCTTGTCTTTACTTATTTACATCAGTTAACACTCTTGTTCGATCACCAACACCAAGGAAGTAAGGAACAATCAAAACTTAGAGCTTGTATGGTTAACATAGGAACTTAGTTCCCATGGTAACTTGTAATTGATGGGAATTTACTTCCCTTATGCACTTCCTATGAAGTTGGCAAAATTGTTTGGATAACATGGGAAGTTATAAAGCATGGGAATTCATTTTAACATACATTAATTTAGTTTAGACAATAATTTATTAAGTAACTTATGCATGTACCTAATATGCCCATGGAATATAAAATGTGGAGAGAGAGAGCTCATAATTGCTAGTTTGGTCAATTTGGTCTTTTTGCATTTTTAATGATGTGGGAAGTTGCAATTCTCTAGGGGGGGCTAGGTGAGCAACTTCCCACTTCATGTGGGAATTTACTTCCCATGGGGAGGTGAAATTCCCATGTGTTGGCATGAAATAGCTAACCAAACAACTAGACCTTGTGTTCCTATGCCAACCTATGCTAACAAACAAGCTCTTAGCATCATCCATTGCAAGTTGCAACACCTAGAAGTCTAGAACTAGAAGTGAAACATCATCGAAGGGTCATGTAGGGCCGTAGGGGTGAGTGATAATATTCAATGAGATCAGTACTATTAATTACCCACTAATGTCATTATGCCAAGATAGTAGTAACAAGAGCACGGGTTCGAAACGAAATCAAACCTCACCTATTAGTCTAACATTTGGAAAAAAAGGATTTCTTAGTCTGAAGGGAAGAATTGAGTCCACAATTTTTAAGATAAAAGGTGTATTCTGTATTAAATAAACAACTCCTATCTTCTTTCTAATGAAAGGTTTAAATAGACTATAGGAAAGGGTAAAACGATTTACCTAGAACAGCATCAATGAAATTGTGGAACGCTAGTCTATACCCGTGCTTTTAGTTTCAGCCACTTTCAGGTATTGGACAATAACCTGGCGCATGTTTGTACAAACTACAGAATTACGAATGACCAATAGCGCACGAGTGAAGAAAACATGAGCAATGCTAGAGCAATACCTGATAGTTGCACTATCAGGTAGGGTCCCAACCCCACCCACAATAAAATATTGGCTCCCAAAAACATGCACAAACCAAACCTGTCATACAACCCTGCCAACATGATATAAAACCCTCTTAACATGATATAAAACCCTCCCAACGTGATAAAACTTTTGTACCTATGTTTTGGGGAGGGTCTTATATCATGTTGGAAGGGTTCTATATCATGTTAGGAGAGTTGTATATCATGTTGTAAGGATTGTATGTCATGTTTAGTTTGAGCAAGTTTTGGAGAGTTTTATCACGTAAGGAAGGTTTTATATCATGTTGGGAGGTATCTATATCATGTTGTAAGGGTTGTATGACATGTTTGATTTGGGCAAGTTTTGGGCAAAGTTTAGAGAGATAATATTTTATTATGGGTGGGATTGGGGCCCTACTGATAGTTGTCAATAGTGCAACTATCAGGTATTTGTTTAGAATACCTCCGAAAACATACAAGAAAAGGTTAAATTGAGAACTATTCTCCTTCTCCCACTCCCTTGATATCTAGCACAGGTCCCCTAGACCAGAAGTCCACAACACTCAAATTTTCATCATAAAAAAGTAATATACGGAGTAATAGTTAAACATGCGATCCTTAAAGCATGAGAAACGTGGATGGATTTACCGTCTCTCGTTCACACTTTCGCATCCAATCATGTGTCCAATAATTACTTATTTTTGGAAGTTATATGCGTCCAAATTTCTTTTGACAGTTGAGAAATGTGAATTTTATCAACAATAGTACGACACCACTATTTCACAACGTTAGAGTGTGTTTTGGTTAGCTGAAATGATATGAACTAAAAATGAACTGAAAAAAACTGAAAACAATTATAACTAACTAAAACTAAACTGAACTAAAAAATGTTGAACTGAACTGAAAAAAACTAAACTGTAGTAATACGGATGACCAAAACACGGTCTTATTTTTTTTTGAAGGGACGTTAGCTTAGTTCGATGTACGAGTGTTTCAATTTCATAATAGAGAGAAATTTAATTTCTTCGTCCAGATGTGAACATATGTTTAAACTTTCGACATTTTTCACCAAAAAAGAAAACAATATGCTTGAGGTTCACTTTAACCATTAATTATTAAGGATGAAATTTTATAAAAAGAAAATTATGAATGTATCCATATACTCACAATGTAGAGAAAAATGAGGGTGGATACGTTTCATATATGATACTGGATTACTGGGTGAGAGGAGTCATTAATATTTATCCATTGGTCAGTAATATCAATCCGAAGGGTCCTTAATGGCTACTCGAGGTCATTAATACAAACTTTTATACAACCTCCGTATCAGGTTATGCTTCCTCTTTCCATATTTGGCTGTGTCTGTTTGTTCTTCTACTTTCTTTATTTGGTAACATTTTTTTTTTTGGCAAATGGACGGTTTTTTCCATGGTAGTTGCTTCTAATTACTACCCTTTCATTTACCCTTTCCCACCAATCTGGTATAACATTTAAGGATATTGTAGTCATTTACACTGATATGCCTCACTGTATAAAATGTTGTGCCATTCTCAAACAGGAAGGATAATCTGACATGAAGGTTGTATATAAAATGGGTTCACACAATTTTTTGTGCACAATGTTGACTTTGTTTGGCAAGTTAACATAGTTAGCTAGAGCTAGAGTTGTTCAAAATAACATTGTTACTAAATTGACATTATTTTGTTATAAGACCTTATTTTGGAAAGTAATTTCTTAAAAGAGACATGCCAAACACACTTGAAATCATATTGCTTGTGAATTGATGGTCAAAGTTACTACAAAAAGTCAATGTAATATCATTAGTAACCTTTTTAAATATCATTTATTATAATTTGCACCTAGTTATCAAAAACTGGCTGTGTTTATGTATGCAATGAGGTCTATAAGGATTAAATAAAGGGCTTTCCTATCCAAAAACAAGGATTAAATAAAGGTCCCATAAAAAAAGGAATAAATAAAGGTCATTATCAAAAACTTGCTTAGTGACCATTTTAATCCATTAATAACTATTCTCATCTCGATGTAGATGCAAACTGGTTCCATATAAGAATCCAACAAACTACACAAATCAACTCTCATGAACAAAACAATTAAAACTAACCTTCATTATATGACTTTCCAGTTTTTCATTTTTTTTTATTTTCTTTTGGGAGGGTTTGGATACTTGAGCGTTAATTGAAATATAAAAAATAGTAATATGTGATATACAACACTATTTAATGTACACAAAAGCGTAGTACAAAAATATATATAGAAAAATTTGTGTATAATTATTTTTACGGGGCAGTCACCAATTGGTGATTGTTTATCTTTTATGTTATTTAAAAGTGACCTTTTTTTTAATCATTAGTTACTCTTTATAAAGTGATTGTATGATACGGGGTATAAAATTGTGCTACACAAAGTATTGTGTGAAAATTGAAGGGAGGAATTGAGCTCCGTAGCTCAGAAAAAGACAAATTTACAAATTTGATGTAGATTTTGGTTTTAAGTGATACACTACAGAAAAACGCTAGCAGGTTATCCAAAGAAAAACAATTAATGGCTACCAATCAGCTGGTTACATCAATGTAGACATTTAGGCTCTGTTTGGTATGCCCTTTTTAGAACTTATTTCAGAGCTTATTCACAATAATCTTCCAGCTCAAGAATAATCTTGGTTTGATAAAACAAATAAGCTCAGAAAAAAGCTCTTAAAAGCTCAAAAAATAATCTTTGTGGAACGCTCTAAAAGTAAGCGTTTCAATGAGAGGTTTAGAGCGTTTAGCCTTTTTTTCCATAATTACCCATGCTCCATCACAGTATGATACTACGGTAGGATCACAACTTGGCAAAAAATAAACTGGACTTTCACGTACAACTTAGCAAACAATAAAGTGGACTACCACATACAATATGATGCTCTTGTACAAATGAAAAGAGGGGAATTCTTGACTAAAATATTGGTCTTCATCAAATTATTAGGGATGAGTTTTTTATTTAGCATGCGACACTTTTTGTATAGCTCTATTACAAGTACTTAGAAGTCAATTTTGGTGACAAATTTGTACCTCTATAACTGGAAGATTTATAAAGATTATTTTTCATTTGTATGTAAATTTATTCTTTTATAAGTTCACACCAAAAAAAAAAATATTCTTTTATAAGTAGAGTCTATTAAGTAGATTTTCTTTTTTGTCTTTTTAATGTTTTCAGCTCCATCTACGTTAGTCTAACCAAACATTTCAATTTTTAAATCAGTCATCAGTTTTCAACTCTAAACAGCTAACACCAGCTCCAGCTCCAGCTGCATCTACGAACAGCTCCAGCTTCAGCTTACAACGCAAGGCTTACCAAACATAGCCTTATACCGAGTGGTTTTGTTTTCATTTGGGCAGAATTATTTCATTTAGCAGTCTTTATTTGACGATAGACTTAATGCTTCATTGACATTACATGCACTTAACTACATAACTAGTATGTTCTGCACTAGTCTGGAGCTCAGATCTCTAATTTCAAAGAAAAACAACTTAACAAGGACCAACCATATAATTCGTCAAGCTCGTCCTAGTCTTCTACTCGGCTACTAGCTATACCATACCCGGCCCGTATGTACTACGTACCTTAAATATAAATTAAACCACATTTGTGATAGATATATACAATCAACATAACACCTTTCAAGTTTCAAGTACACCCTTAAGATTAGCTAGCGTCTTGATATATATTAATTGACCTCATGCATGCAAGATAAGCCACTCTTACACTAATATATTACTAATATACTTATATACTACTGTAATATAATCCCTCATCCGACTACTTATTAGCAGCATGTCTTTGGTAGATATGTTGTATGCCTCCAAGGCTCCAATTAAGTCTAACTTACACAAATGGTAACATTACAACTTTTGTATGTGTCAATTAAGAAACGAAAAGAACAAAAATTTGAACTTCTAAAGTTACCAGGGTATCTGGCTACCTGCTACGTAGTTGATAGTAAAACGCATGGGCATATAGTTTTAAAACTAGTAAATATTTAAAGTTTCTGACAAGCTAAGGGTTTCATTTCTGATATTTTTTTTTGCTATTTGTCACACTCATTTGACTTTTCAATAACAACAGGTTACGGCTTTGAAGAATCGGATTGAATAAGAGCCCAGAGCATAGACTTGTGTCGCCAGCTGTCCCCAAACATATGGGTCATTCACTCAATTTAGTCTTATGTTAGTCGCTTTATCGGTCATCACTCATCAGTCATCACTAATTTTCCTACTCTATGTAAGTAGTCATGAAAACAAGTGTGTGGCTAGATGTGGCCATTCAATTATCACGAGACTGAAAATTACGATTAATTAGAATTTGGATCTTCTGTCGTAATTTATGAATGTCAAGAAGACTAACCTCAGCTCGAGTCTTGTTGTCATCGCCACAGAATCTATTTTTTTTTCTTTCACGAAAGTGGTACATACTGAAACTGGCGAGTATTAACGTTTAACCTTGTATTCAAGCCTTCAAGGTGTGTTATTTTAGTCTTTTGCAGTTTGCTACACGGCCAATTTTCCTATCTCAAAATATTTACACTCTCTATCCATTAAAAAAATATATTACACTCTCTAGCTTTGGCAAGTTATTTTACGAACTTGTACCTTGTGTTGGAGTAAGAAGTTTAACCAATTAACTATTCTTAAGATAATAAATGTATTACAAACCAATTAAAGGGAGGCCAATCTCTCTCAAAAAAAAGGAGGCCAATCAATATAAACAATCTGTGTGTCAATGAGAGCATTTTTACTTTATTTACATGGATTTTTTGCACCAACTAAATAAACTAATAAAGGTATCAAAATCATTTTCGATTGTAGTTGATGACTAAATAATTTTATAATGGGAATGAAATTACAACAAGTATTTGGTATGATAAGTGTTAACTTATTTGGCATGGCTTCCTAAGTGGGAGTTCCTTAAACCATTTGATTAATTAAGGTTAATAGATGTCTGTACCAAAACACAGGAATGTTCATGTACAACTCCTTTGATCAATTTATTTTCATGTAATTTCATGATCCAAAGACGTCAACTATAATGCTAAAAAAAAGGCCCAAAATAAAAATGATAACAAGATTGTGAATGAAAAATGAAAACCAGATTCAGAAACGAAGTGAGTATAAGGAAGAGTCAAAGAGGTGAGCTAGATAGAGTAGCGAGTCTAAGAGATGAGCTAGGGCCTTTAATTGATGCATAGTACTTCTAAACTTTTTGATCTTTCTAAACTTGTTCAAAAACTTGTTACAACTTGGAGTACAACTTATCCATGTACTTGAAACTTATCCAAATTCATTTGATTCGATATCCAATTAATCGAGACACGGTATTCTTTGTACAAAAAATAATAATAAGGTCACGGTATTCATGCATAAAGACATAAAGTATCGTGTTTATTATACGTACGTTTCAATTATTGCACCGTTTTCTCGTTCAAGCCTCGCGCGCTTGAATCAACAAAAGGGGGGAACATGTTCACTTTCACCTTTTTATTGGTCACGACCTTATTCTTCATAATTGATACATTCATGAAACTCTCAATTATGTACATTGAACAATTGAAGTATTAGTTCTCTCAACTTCTTGTCTTCTTTGTCTTCCCTTTCAATGAGTTTGTCATTTGATAATTTTGGATAAGATTATGAAACTAAAGTAAGTGTAGACGAATAATCGGAAGAGTGTTTTGGTATCTGATCTTTCTTTATAGATCACGTATTCTTTTGGCAGTTATTAATTTCACCCATTTTTATTTGGTAAGAATACTACTCATAATCAAACTTTTACCTACCCAAGAGGTGTTTAAGTCATAACTTATTCACCAGGTCTTGGGTTCAAACCTCTTGGGAAGCACCTACTAGAATTAATTCTAGGAATACCCGAGGCCGTGCGTTAGGAGGTGCCCTTTAGCCACGCCCTGATAAAAAAAAAAAAAAATCAAACTTTTACCTACCAAAATTCCTAAAATTCCTACATATTAAAATTGTCGGCCTATGATTACATAGTTACCTTATGAGGCAAAACACTATTATATCTTACCTTTTAAAAAATATAACTCACATACAACATCATAATACATTGTATCATTACTATGAATCCTTAATTACTTAAAACACTGTATTTTAAAGATTCTATTGATGTGAAAAAAGATTATAAATATGGCCCACGATACATTTGTAATTGGCTGATTTCATGGATATAGTATATCGGATAAAGTAGTTCAAGTTTTTCAGCCTTCCAACACACCGATTTCCAATTCTTTATAAAGGGCCCAACACCATAAAATATTGCATAAACAAAGAAGACGCCGTAAATATAGTGGATAAAGAAAACAAACGAAACGCCTATATATTTGTTCATTCCTATACAAACTCTACGAAGGTAGTTGTTGTTGTTAGGCAATTCTGCGTCTTTCCTGTTGCATGACGACGAACAAACCATCTTTGTGTTTCACATAGCAGTCAACAAGGAACTTATACTACTATATAGATAGCCTAACACAATTCTTAATTTACATACCAATACCCCGTAAGACTATCCATCCTCTTTCTTTATTAGTATTGTACATACTCATCATTCCCTTGGTCTTAGCCTAAGCGTTAGGACTGATCGAGTAACAAGTGACCATGGTGGACGGTGGACTTGTAAGGGCAGACAGGACTGAGTTTACGGAATGTTTCCGGACAATCGGAAAAACTCCTTATATTATGTTGCTTGCTCTTTCTTCAGGCATTGGAGGACTTCTGTTTGGTTATGACACTGGTACGTAACGTTACAATTTGATTTGCATTACTTTGACTTATGTTCATGTAGTACCTATAATATGATCATGGCTAGAGACGGTTACATAAAACTTTCTGTATTCATGAAGATTTGTTTCTTTGTTCATATTTTATCGTAATAAATCAAGCTTTCATGGTGTAAAAACAGCCATACACATACAAACATGTACGTTTGTTACTTTCTTTAGACTTAACTGACATATTTTTTATTTTTTTTGGTTTGAAGGGGTTATCTCCGGGGCTCTCTTGTACATCAAGGAGGACTTCAAAGAAGTAGACAGGAAGACATGGCTGCAGGTACTCTAGAACTTTCTGAAAGTTACAGTGATTTACTTCAGTAGTGATATGGGTTATTGTACTGCAATTGACTAAATGACTACCTGTTAAATTTGATGTTTCCAAGGTGTTATGTTTCAGATTTCTGTCGATAGTTAATGTCCTTTACGTTGGTTGTTGAGATCTTCATGGGGTTTGGTGTCAACTCGAATATATCGGCTTATCCATTCTTGAAAAGATAAAAAATAAATACACATAGAAAAAAACTGTACTATCTAACTTGCAGTAAATTTCTGCAGGTTGATTCAGTGATGTTTTGGTCTATTGGATTCACTTTCAGAAACCTCAATTGAATCTGTTTCTGGCATGCTTTTCTTGTACCAAGACATAGATGAAAGGAGGATAAAGTGTTTACTTATTTTGTTAATTGCGTTTTGGGATTGTACAATATGGGTAGAGGACTAGGAGAATTTGGATTTTACATTGTGAATATTCCTTCCTACTTAGTAGGACTAACAAGTTGTGTCCTAATTTCCATGATTTGATGTGTTGTGGTACCTACATGACTTAATTACAAGTTACAAAATTTCATTTTCTTAGTCTGAATTTGACCAATAATAGTAGAAGGATTAGCTTTATTTTACTGGAATTATGCTTTGATTTGTTTTTTCTCATAACATTTTTAGCCCGTACTTTCGCAATCATATTTGCAACATGATTAACATGGGAGTTTGTTTGAATCTTCGTTGACAGGAAACCATTGTGGCCACAGCAGTCGCAGGAGCAATAGTTGGAGCATTCATTGGCGGGTACCTTAATGATAAGATAGGTCGAAGGCCTGTCATGTTAATTGCTGATGTTTTGTTCTTCATTGGTGCAATTATCATGTCCGTAGCCCCCGTTCCTTGGGTGATCATTTTTGGACGAGTGTTTGTTGGTTTAGGGGTTGGGATGGCTTCGATGACCTCTCCCTTATATATATCAGAGACTTCCCCCAGCAGGATTAGAGGAGCCTTAGTTAGCACCAATGGTTTGCTTATCACTGGAGGCCAGTTCCTTTCATACCTTATCAATCTTGGTTTCACTAGGGTAACTCTTTTCAGAACTCTTCATTGCAGTCTTTCACTTGGTTGTTCTTGGGTGGAGCTGTCTAGTGTCTACCTATGGACCCGTGCCACCTTCCATGAAAGTTACAAATTTCTCCATTAGTAATTTGTACTCAGGTAGATATGTTTACTTAGCATAATGTTCTTTTCGTTATCCAGGTACCTGGTACATGGAGATGGATGCTTGGCGTGGCTGCAGTTCCTGCATTTGTGCAATTTGTCTTGATGTTTTTCCTTCCGGAGTCTCCTAGATGGCTTTACAGAAAGGTACTCTACAACATTCTACTTCATCAGTTTCTTTCAACGCTTTTTGGAGTAGTAGTATCAAGGAGATGACATAATATTACTTCACCTGATTAAATAGGGAAAAGTAGATGAGGCTGAGAAAATCTTGTCTAGAATTTATTCACCGGAGGAGGTAGAGGTAGAGATGAGAGCCCTCAAGGCATCAGTTGATTTTGAAGCTACAGAGGAGGGATCACTTGGAGGTGGAAATATCCTAACTAAAGTACGGAAAGCCTGGGGTAATAGAGTAGTCCGAAGAGGGCTATATGCTGGAATCACTGTTCAGGTGGCTCAACAATTTGTGGGTATCAACACTGTCATGTACTATAGCCCTACAATTGTGCAATTGGCAGGGTTCGCCTCAAATAGCACAGCTCTAGCCCTTTCTTTGGTGACTTCTGGCCTCAATGCCGTAGGATCGATTGTTAGCATGATGTTTGTGGATAGGTACGGGAGAAGACGCCTTATGATAATATCTATGTTTGGCATCATCTCTTGCCTCATCGTTCTTTCGGTTGTGTTCTACCAATCTGCTGCTCATGCTCCTAGAATCAGCCTCACTGAATCCACCCATTTTGGAATGAACTCTACTTGTCCGGCTTTCAATTCAGCTCGAAACCCCGGGAAGTGGAACTGTATGACATGTTTGAAAGCAGCTGGCGACTGTGCCTTCTGCGCCAACAAAGGAAATGAGGTGAGTTTGCATTTTCTCTGAGCAAATTTACTCATTCTAATCGTACTGTTTCCATTTGTTAATCTGTTTATTTCTGTAATCACTACCTGACCAAATCATCATAAGCAGCATGGGGCTTCCTTTTCTATTGTTGAATTTAGTGTTGTGTCATTACTGATGTTCGCTTTGTTAACAATATGTATAACACCTCAAACTAAGTTACTTGTGCCTTTTTTTCCCCTTTTGTATCTAGTTGCATCCTGGAGCTTGTTTGGTAAGGACGGATAGCATCAAAGGATCATGTCATGCAGAGAGTAGAATGTACTTTACGGAAGGCTGTCCTAGTAAATTCGGTTTCTTGGCCGTGGTACTTCTTGGAGCCTACATTATTTCCTACTCTCCTGGCATGGGATCAGTTCCATGGATCGTTAACTCCGAAATCTACCCACTGAGGTACAGAGGAGTCGGTGGAGGGATTGCCGCGGTGGCTAATTGGACATCAAATCTCATCGTGAGCGAGACATTCTTAACATTGACGGAGGCATTGGGGTCATCCGGTACCTTTCTCTTGTTTGCCGGGTTTTCAGCCATTGGACTAACGCTAATCTACTTCCTGGTTCCAGAAACCAAAGGACTTCCTATTGAAGAGGTTGAGCATGTGTTGGAAAAGGGCTTTAAGCCAAAGCTTTTTGGAGGCAAGAAGGACAAGGAAACTAAGACTGTTGAATTGAGTAATAAAGTTTAGAAACTAGTTATATTCAAAAACTCTATTTTCTATAACAAAAATGTAGGTGACTTTGCTACTATTGGGATGGAGACTTACAATCTTCATCAATGGTTATTTACTCGGTGGGGTATTTTTATTTCCCCGTTTAGGAGTGAATATTATCAGTGCATCATAATGAACTTGAGCGTCTTTCTTGGAATCTATATCAATACCACTCGTAGTACCTAGCATTGAGTATTCTTGAAACATTATTGAAATGCTATTTTGGGTGAAGTTAGATATAGAATTTCTTATAGTGCAGGCGTGCAGCATATACCAACTTATTGGTCAAGTTGGGCCAAATAGTCCCTTTATGGTTCTATAGCTTTTATTTCTCACGGGTACACCACCCACCTTTATGTTGGACAACTGCTTGTCCCACATTGGAAAAAGCTAAATAAAGCAAATGTAACCATAAGGTTGCAATCAAACTCCGTGGTCCTGGCCCATATTACTGTCTTTTGAACGTTATTCTTTCACTTTAGCTCTACACTATTATTGGCAAAATTGGTGGGAATAATCCCTACTTGAGCCGATTTTCTAGGAATAATCCCTACTTGGAAAATAGCTGGGAATAATCCCTACTTCGGCACATGTGTCCGACAGTGGTTCTACATTGACGGCGTTAAAAAAATACAAACTGTTAACTTTTTTCGTATAATACCGTATAAATATACAATATACATACAACATGAACAAATACCCATTATTTTTATATATATTTTATATTGTAAAAAAAAGGGTCAAAAATAACCTTTTATATATTATTTTTGAATCTTATTTTCTAACTTTTTTCTT
>ONZK01002969.1:304907-315353 GCA_900322385.1 Pharnaceum exiguum
TTTTTAAAAAAAGTTACAAATGTGTTTTTGACAAGAATTTCTTAAAAACTAAAATAAAGTTTGATCACCTTCAAAAAAATTAAAAAGTGGTTTTTGGAGAAATAATAATAAATTAAAATTTTTTATTTTATTAATTAATTTTTAAAAAAAATGTAAAAAAAGAAGTATAAAAATTAATTTTTATTTAAATTTTATAAAAAATTAAATTTTATAAAAATATGGTTTGTAAATTTTTTATATAAATTTTATTAAAAATATGGTTTTTAATTTTTTATACTAATTTCGATTAAAAAAATAAACCATATTTTCAAAAAAAAAGTTCTTTTGCCATAAAAAAAAGTTCTTAAAACAAAGTATAAATTTTTTTTTATTTTTTCCAGTATTTTCAAAATTTTAAAATTAGAAAAAGTATAAAGTGTGATTTATTAGAAAACAAATTTCAATATTTAAAAAATAATATTAAAACAATACTCTGTATGTATTTTGGTCATTTTGTATATATACTGTATTGTACGAAAAAAGTTAACGGTTTGTATTTTTTATTTTTAACGCCGTTAATGCAGGACCACTGTCGGACAAAGGTGCAAGTTGGGATTATTGCCAAATACATGTGACCAAGTATGGATTATTCTCAACTATTTCCCAAGTAGGGATTATTCCGAGAAAAGCGTTCCAAGTAGAGATTATTCCCATCAATTTTGCCCACTATTATTCGACCCAACTAATTGAATTACCTTTTGTTCTTTCCATCTCATCTCAGACTTCTTTACTTCTAAATATGTAGTACTACTCCTTTATGAAAAATCTGACCTCGATCACTTCATTTCAAAAGACTACAGATAAACAAAATTTTATATTGAATAGTTCAGATCTTAGTTACATGGATATACAGTCCATATGATACCGTAAATACTCTTAGGAACACATTTCTAGTGCAGTAATTAATTTTGAAGTGTCGATGTTGGAATATTGATAATTTGTAGTAGTCTTGAGTGTATATAAGTGAGTGGGTGCCCTTCACTTATTGTCAATTGGGTTAGAGTTGGTCCTCACAAACTTATAACATCTCTGGGCCAAATTTAACATGGTATCAGAAAGGGCCTTGGGCCAGTATTGTTGTTGTTGTTGTTCCCCTTATGCCCACAGTTGTTTGCGCATATGTGACATTTGTGTGAGGCGGGATTTTCAGTGTAAATTCCCCCAATTGAGCCCACGTGCGTGAAGCACCCAAAGAGATATCTCCACGCTTCAGGCCCAAAGTGGTCGGCCCATAATGACCCTTGCGTGAGGCGGGGTGTTGTAATATTGTGGTGGCTTATGTCCTACTGGGTGCCCTCCACTCATTGTCAATTGGGTTTGAGTTGGATTCTCAAAAGTTTATAACACCTCTACATGGGCCCAATTTAACAGTAGAAGTGAAAACTGAATTCAATACAAAGAAGAAGGGACTTCATTTATCGAAAAAGAAAAATAGGAATGCATGTGAACACTAACTAAGTCCCGTAGCCAGGGGCGGAGCTAGAAATTGCTCAAAGTGAGGTTCATATGTAAATGATAAGTTAAAAATTATAATAATTTGCCTTTAATATATGATGTTGACAAAATATAAACAAAATATAGATATTACAAGATTTAAGTGGTGTCATTTGTACCCACAATTTACAATGTGGCTCCGCCGCTGGCCGTAGCAAGAGTAGCAAAAAAAATTTGAGTAGCAACTTTTTTTACGAAAGTGTTTTTGGTTAATTAGAAATATAATAGCTATGTAATTGTTTTTATTCTTACAACCTCGTGGGTCGAAAAACAATTCAAAATCACCTAAACAAATTAAATATAGATCCCTTAGAACACCAAAAAAAAAATATATATAGATCCCTTAACATGTATAAAATTCACGTCATTTCTAAATAATCACCTAAACTAAATAAGTAAATATAGATCCCTTAACATGTATACAATTCACGTCATTTCTAAATAATGGAACATTTGTGTATATAAGTTGTCATGTTGATGTATTTAGAGACACAAGTTGTATTGTTGCTTTCAAAGAGGTATAATGCAGTTGATTTCTTAATTTTTCTCTTTCTCTTCTTCCCTTTTTCCCCGTCTTTGATAGTCCTTTTACTTTTTTCTGTTAACATTTCCTACTTGTATGGAACACTCACATATTACATCCCAAGATAAGAAATCGGAAGGCTGAGTCTATAATTACCCAAAATAAGTTAGATCAAAGGGATGAAGTTGTACTTGCCAAAAATAAGCATAAAAGCTTGCCGAAAAAACCTCAAAAAACCCCATCACAGCCTTAAATGCTCATTACTAATCCTTTACTAATGTGAAGAACTTAGGAGAGGGTTGCAAATTCCTTCTTTGTGCAAAAGTTAATTAATTATTATACATTTATCTAACCCACCTCAGTGCACTCCATTTCCACACCTTGATCGCTCTTGTTCTTTTAGTTCCATAGTTTGTTCCATTTACATTTTTTGTCATCAGAATTACCGGGTTCAAAGTTATATCCACATTACATTAATTCACACTTCCATACCTAGCAGGTATGTCACGATTTCTTCTTTTCTTAAACTTGTTGTTTATTCATACACTGTATTTGCACTAATTCTTGGCTACAACGTAATAACTGTGCATGATGAATTACTATTTTTTGTAAATTCACAGAGATTTTGTCTCCGTGCAGCATACATATTATGTTTATACGGATGAATGAGATGATAAATGTAACATACATATGCTGAACTGGTGTCGTTACTCGTAGTAAACGCTTAATCTTAGGTCTGTTTTTGTTTCATAATATCTAATCTCGATCACAACATTTTAGAATAGATGTGATGGGATTTCACTCCACTTCTGTTTGAGCATTATGGTCGACTATAGATTGTCAGCTTTTCTTAGAAAATAAGGAGATCAGAGATACATATATTTTAGAAACATCAAACCTACTTTTTATTTTTTTGATGGAATGATGGTCCATCTATTTTGGACTTTGATCATGACTTACACTTAATTTGTTACCATTCAAGTCCTGGCAAACGAAAATTACATGTTTGGTGCCTTGGTGGTGTCTATATTCACATGATGGGTTACGGGATAAAGAGGGTATCTTGCCCATCAACGATCAATTTACGAAACAATATTTGTGTTTGCACATGGTGTTACCAGGCCACGCACTATACATATCATTATCCAAGTAAAGCAGCTAATGAGGGCTTAGTGTAGGTCTCAACTCTTAAAGTAGTTTGCATTCGCCTTTGGCTGTTACATGCATTCTAAGCCGTAAGCCCGTAACCAATCTAAAATCGATCCAAATAAAGCAAAAGTCTGTGCGTCTAGGACCAATCAACCAAAGACTTAACAATATGGTTGTAATAACTTTGTCCGCACCATGTATTCTATTAACACAGGTTAACATGCTAACATCCATGGTTGCTTAGCTTGTAGCCGTAAAAATAAGAAAAGGAAAGAATAAACAGGCGAGAAAATTTATGAACTCGGGGGAATATATCAGTGTATAAAACGTAAGGATAAGGAGAATAGCAAAGTTGTTACATTAAAGCTCTAATTTTACGTACACTTTTCTCTGAAATCCTTTTTTTTTTGAGATCCTTTAGCATCCTCCTGTATGGCAAAATACTCACTGAACAGATTTTTTTTTTGGTGAACATAAAACTACGGATAGTCGGATACCAAGTACCAAACGACTCAAATCTAATTAGCTCAGTTCACTGAGTAATCAGTTCAAATGAATTACTACATTGTCAAAGTGATCTCCTTGTTCCATTGGCTCTTTAGCTAAGCGATCTGTCACTTAATTGGTTCATCTTACCCTGCATTGCATATTTGCATTATGATGTTTGTCAAGGGGCTGTTTCCCTTGCTTCATCAAAGTAACCAAACTTTGCGAATCTGACTCTAGGAATAGTTGTTTCCATCAGCCGAAGTTTACATAGTTTGTTCACTAAACCATATATAGTACTACTAGCCAAATTGCCAAAGTTTATGAGCGTCATTTTTTTTGTTTTCCTTGACCTTGTAAAGTGATCAACTGACTTCCCTTGAATATTTTATCCCTTTGTGTATAAGGTTCTACACTTCTACATATTGTCTTTTCTCAGCTCCTACAATCTCTACCAAAGATGGTAGAAGGAGGTTTTGTAAGCTCAGAACCTACAGATTTTTCAGAATGCTTTCGAACAGTCGGAAAAACTCCCTATATCATGAGACTGGCCTTCTCGGCTGGCATTGGCGGTCTTCTCTTTGGATATGACACTGGTAAAAAAAACCTCTTGATGAACAGAAAAGTACAGTTAATACTCCTATCATGTATGAACTTGATGGTATTTGTTGAATGCTGACAGGTGTTATCTCTGGCGCCCTTCTATACATTAAGGAAGATTTCAAAGAGGTGCAGAAGAAGACATGGCTTCAGGTAGATACTTCTATCAATGTTTATTTCAGAAAAATTTCTAAAAGTAGAACACGGTAATTCAGATTTCAGACGCCATTTTCTGTAGAACATATGGGCAATCTTGACCTAGGTTGAGTTTAGTTGCTAACAGTCAAGCTAAAATTTCATGATCATATCACGACGAATTAGTTTATGGAACTGTCAACTTTTGCAGGAAACGATTGTGTCAATGGCAGTTGCAGGAGCCATCTTTGGAGCCGGAATAGGAGGCTTTTTGAATGATCGCGTTGGGAGAAAACCGACAATGATGGTCGCAGATGTTCTTTTCTTTATAGGTGCCCTGGTCATGGCTGCTGCTCCAGCCCCATGGATGATCATTATCGGAAGAGTAGTCGTTGGGTTGGGTGTCGGAATGGCATCAATGACTGCCCCCCTTTACATATCCGAAGCCTCCCCTGCTAAGATCAGAGGTGCCCTTGGTAGCACCAATGCTTTGCTCATTACTGGTGGCCAGTTCTTTTCGTACCTCATCAACTTGGGCTTCACTAGGGTACATTAAACAACAACTACACTTATCCCACAGCTTGATTGCTACTCGCAACTTGATTTCACTAATATTTTGGACCAAGCATACTTGAGATCGTAATGGAGTTTTTAATTGTCTTTTTTTTCCGTCTGTAAAAGGCCCTAAGCATTGGAATTTAAGTTAGTGATTTTTGGCTTTCAAAGGTTTGAGCTTCAATTCGTCTATTCATGTTCATAATTACAGGTGCACGGAACATGGAGGTGGATGCTTGGAGTTGCAGCAGTTCCTGCTTTTGTGCAATTCATTCTAATGCTTGGTCTTCCAGAGTCTCCAAGATGGCTCTATAGAAAGGTTTTCAAGTAGAATTTTACGAGTATTTTGTTTAACTTTATAGGATGCTCGATTGATTTTATCGCATTGAATAACATAAAACGATTCTTACCAGGGAAGAACCGCAGAAGCAGAAGAAATTTTGGCAAAGATCTACCCTCAAGATCAAGTGGAAGTAGAGATGAGAGCCCTCAAAGAATCGGTGGACACTGAGTTGGAGATTGAAGGAGACCTAGCGGATGCCAGTATTTTCACCAAAGTGAAAGTGGCGGTAGGAAACAAGGTAGTTCGTCGAGGTTTAGCTGCTGGTGTCACTGCTCAAGTGGTTCAACAATGCGTGGGTATCAACACAGTCATGTATTACAGTCCAACCATTGTTCAATTGGCTGGTATCGCATCAAATTCCACTGCCATGGCTCTCTCTCTCGTCACCTCCGGGCTGAATGCTGTGGGCTCGATCATAAGCATGCTCTTCGTTGATAGGAAAGGGAGGAGAAACATGATGCTTATGTCCTTGATCGGTATTATCGTATGCCTTATAGCCTTGAGCCTTGTGTTTTACCAAGCAGCTGCGGCTGCACCTAAGATCAGCTTGAACGAGAGCACTCATTTTGGAGTCAATTCCACCTGCCCCATGTATACCTCCGCTCCCAATCCATCCTCTTGGAATTGCATGACTTGCTTGCGAACAGAAAAACAGTGTGCTTTTTGCGCCAATAAGGCCAATGAGGTATAGCGGCTTCACTTACTAATCCTTTTCTACATAGAATAATTGCAAATGTTCTTTGCCGTTTTTTCAAATACATAATTACTACAATACGAGGATTGACTTTTATACACATCAGCATTAAAGGATTATACAATCTTAAAGGATTGATCAGACTATTGTTCTTGTGTTCAGATTATACTTTCCCGAAATTGACTCCATTGTTTGTACTTATAATTGCAGAGACATCCAGGAGCTTGTATTGCAGCAACAGACGAAAACAAAGCAGCATGCCATGGGGAACACAGAGTGTACTTCACAGAGGGATGCCCAAGCAAGATCGGGGTCTTGGCCATATTGTTACTTGGAGCATACATCATTGCCTACTCCCCAGGAATGGGTTCTGTGCCATGGATCCTGAACTCAGAGATATACCCGCTAAGATTCAGAGGGGTCGGTGGAGGAATAGCTGCAGTCTCAAATTGGTGCGCCAACCTCATAATGAGCGAAACCTTTTTGTCATTGACAGAAGCTCTTGGCTCTTCAGGGACATTCCTGCTATATGCAGGGTTCTCATTTGTCGGACTCATATTCATCTTCTTCCTCGTCCCTGAAACAAAGGGTCTGCCCATCGAAGAGGTGGAGAAGATGCTCGAGAAAGGATTCAAGCCCAGCTTATTCGGAGGCAACAAAAATGACCACAAAGACAAGGAAGACAATAAAGCCTGATGATGTCTCGTGCATGCTCAGCCAGCAGAAGAAGACATTCGTATCAATGATGTCTTAGCTTTGGTTTCAATCAGGGGTCAGGTTAAAGGCATTTTCAAAGGCCACCCAACATATCAGAGTGAATAATTTGGCTACAAAGGCGACCAGTTTTGTGATAATACTGGTTTAACAAGCTGTACCCTAACCTGAAACACGAATTGCAGTTCCTTTTAATACAAAAGAGCTTTAAGCATTCTATACTGTCAGTTGGACACAATTCTCCTTTATATGTAGAAAGAACCAAAGCAAAATTTGCTTATTATCAGAAGCAATTAGGCGGTGTGTACTGTGTTAATTTATTTATTTTTAAAGAGCGGTATGTCATACGGAGTATGTGATACTGATGGAAAAGGTTGTCACACACACAGGAAAAAAAAGGAATTATAGAGAAAGAGGCTCAACAGACGAGAAAGCTACCCAAGTTCCTTAGCTGAAACCAGCATCTATTTTTTGTTTTTGACAAAATAGTTCATGGTGCATAGACAATATGCGGAAGAATTACAATTTCCTATAGAAAAAGAAGGTACTAAGAAAAAGAGCTACTACTATCTGGTTGATGGTTTCTTGGATTCTAGGTAAGCATAGTAGCTCTCTTGACAAAATAGTCATTTCCCCTTTCATAATCATGAAGAGAGATCTCAGGATCAGTTCCACAGGCACAGAGTGAACTGCTATCCCATTAAAGCCAGTGGCCCTCCTACACCTAATTCACAGTTCAGGAGAAAATAATTCACAAGACAAGAGCCTCACACTAGTGCAGAACTGCAGGTACATCACACTTTTGTCTGCCAATAATTCAGGAGACTATCCTTTGGTGACCCTCCTCTTTCTCATTAAAAATATGTGCAGTTTAAGGAAATTAATATTGGTAAATGGATTTAGAGCAGGGCGGTGGCCATCTATGGTTACGGGAGGCATATTCAATCATGGCAGAGAAGAGTGACAAAATAAACACTTGCGTCACCTAACAACCTAACAAACAAATATTTGATTACATAATTATACACCAAATATTACACATACATGCACCAGACAGATCCCGTAGGATAAAATACTAGTCTAGTCATTGGCGGATTACAAGACCCCTATCTTTGCCATCAATGCCTCCCAGAGATTTTGGGGCATACCTATGATGTAACTTACAAATTACACCTATAAGATTGTTTGGATTACTCATACAAAAATCGGACATGAACCTAAATCCCATCAAGTCCTGCCCCAAATAAAACCAGATGAACATTCGCCAAGAGAGAAGGTATAAGCAAGTTGAACCAAATACAAACTAATAATTATAATTATAATTAATAAATAAATATCTACGTCAGTTTGAGATCTCAAGAAGGCTCTACTCAAGATACATGACATCTTTCCCAACCACACTATACAAGCCAATGCACACCACCAATGCTACCTCCTTCTCTTGGTATATTTACAGTATACTGATGAGAAATCCACAATTCCGTGGAAAATTCTTACCAATCTTTTACTCGGTTATGGAGTTGAAGACGAAGCCTCTTGGTGTCTTGGCTCTCTGAGGTACCCAAGGAGAGTTTCGGCCTGCCAAAAACAAAGGACGGCATAATCAGATTTTTTTCTCTCTATCTGAGGTACCCAATAAGTGACAAGTGCTATCATAACTTCAAAAGTGCTTTATAAACTGCTAAAATGCGATGATACCAAGCTAAATTAAACATATTATGTACCAATCAAGCAAACACACTACACTACACGCACATCCCATCAGTCCTCTCTTAGTTACACTGGAAAGTGTTGACAGGAACTCATAGATGATAAGCCAAACATATGAAAAACATTGGCATTCAAAACTATCTCACAAATAATATTACTAATCTGAAGTAAGAAGCAAAAAGACTTGGCAAGCTGAGTGGATAGCCCATATCCAAAGTTTTTCAAAGTGTAACTCCCACGTCACCACCTTTCACGTTATCTTTGAAGAGCCAATCATGGGCCAAGAAAAGACAAGGGAAGTGACGTTTTACAGGAATATAGGCTTAATTTATGAAAGTTGTAATCTTCACCCATTTAAGAAGAATGGCCGAGAGCAGGCAATTCCAGTAAAACTAGTAACCTCACTTAAGTGGTAAGTTTAAGTGTTGGCTGGAAACCATAATCCGTTGAGTAATTTCTTCTCCCCCCACCCCCCACCTCATTTTGAGGAGACTGACCACGGATTTAGTCCAACAGGTAAAAGAAACACCAGTCTAGCCCCCAAAATAAATCTCAAGGCAATCATAGCTGAATCCCTCAAAGTGTAAACTCCAAGTTCACCATCCTCCATATCATCCTTCAAGAGTCAATCATGGGCCAAGAAACACGAGAACTTTTACATGAAGAAAGGCTTCCCTAAGAAGTTGAAATCGTGAGCCATACTTCGTGTATCCACTAATTAAAAAAAAGAAGGAATTACACGCATTTCACATTCAGCCCAACTGCAGTGCACTATAGAGTGGAATTCATATATGAAGCCAAAACCGACCAAGTTAGTTCATCAAGTGAAAACAACTTCCCGAGTCTGAGTTACCTTAAATCCTACAGCTCCCTCTCTAAAAAAAAAAAAGAAGAAGCTGACAACAACCTCAGCAGAATCTTTCGAACACATAAAAGACCAGGAGCATTGGCATTCCACGACTATCTCACGAATTGGATACTCAGAAGTCACCAAGCTACAACTGACTCTGAAAACTGAAATCTTTCACAATACTTTGTACAAAGACTGACTAATTCTTGTAAAAACTAGTAATCCACTCTTGATAATTACCACACAAGACATTCTTTCATCCAAATACAAGGTGAGTAAGCACTTCCTAAGATGACTCCAAACCATTATTAGCCTACTAAATCTCTTATAATCTTGTAACCTTTGCAATGTCTCCTTACTTTACTCATTTACTCCAATTCAAATAAATCATCACTCAATCAAACATAGAAAGCGCCAAATCACACACATTCTGAGATGCTTAACTAATTATCACCTCAAGTCACGGTTGTCCACGCATAATAGAAAACAAGTTACTTTCTGTTTTCCCGTAATTCATCTATCACCCAAATGAACAGTCAGAATGGCTAGGCTAGAGAACAGACCATGAAGATTGTCAACAAACAACATCAAAGCTACAACTCTTCTCTATCCCAATTCACTTGTCTACTTTCTAATTCAGTTGGTCTAACTCAAAAACATCAGCCACTTTCCAATCATAGCTACGATCAAACTTGAAGTTCCAATCTTTCTCTTCAAATTTCCATTATTTCAGTTTACTAGACCCACCAAGTCAACTTCTACCTCTATCTACCACCTTTCAGTCCCTTCCTCCCTCCACTTTCAATTCTTAATATTCCCAGGTTTCATTGGATCAATTAAGACCATTCATTCTTTCTTACCAATGTCACAACTAAACCGATATGACAGACAAACAAACAAACAAACAGAGACTGCAAAGCCCAACTAACCTTATGCTTCGCCCGGGCAGTTCCAGTCTCAGAAGTGAATGAAAAGTGAAGTTTTACTGGGATATATGCTTTTCAATGAAAGTTGAAATCTTCAACCATTTAAGAAGAGTTATCAAGCATGCAATTCCAGAAAAACTAGGAATCTCAGTTAAGTGGTAAGTGTAATTGTTGGTCAAAACTCATAATGAACCCAAACCACAGGGACAGTTCCTTCTTCTTCTTCTT
>ONZK01002969.1:315742-331285 GCA_900322385.1 Pharnaceum exiguum
CCCCCCCCCCCCCCCCCCCCCCCCCCCCCCCCCAAAAAAAAAAAAACAACACAGCTGAATCTTTCAAGCATATGAAGAACCAAAAACATTTGCATTTCAAAACTATCTATCAAACGGACTCGATAGTCCAAATCCAAAACCTTCAAAGTGTAAACTCCCGTTTCACCATCCTTCACATATCTTTCTAGAGTCAATCACGGGCCAAGTAAAGAGAACTTCTACAAGAACAGGCTTAGCTATGAAGTTGAAACTTGTTAGCCATATATTTCGCGTACGGCGTACCCACTGATTTCACAAGAAAAAAAATACTTACACTCACATCCAGTTCTACCTCAGTTTTAGCTGTTAATTGTGGAGCGGAACTCACAAATGAAGCCAAAAACCAAGTTTGTCCATAAAGTGTCTGAGTTACCTTAAATCGCAACAAAGATTTTCTCGTGAACAAAAGAAAGAAAGAAAGAAAGACAGCTGACAACAACCATAGCAGAATCTTCAAAAAAATGAAAGACCACGAGCATTGGCATTCCCAAACTATCTCACCAAGCATACTCAGAAGTAACCAAGCTAGAAGGTCTAGGCAAACTGAGTATGCAAGCTGAAGTCTTTAACAATACTTTGTACACAGACTGCTACACTTCCTGAAAAACTTAGTATCCACTCAAGATAATTACTGAAAGCAACATACTTTCATAGTTTCATACAAGTACAAAGTGAGCAAGCACTCGTTTATTAGCCTACTCAACCTCTTATCATCTTGCAACCTTCGCAAGAAATGCCTCTTTACTCATTTATTCCAAACCAATAAATCGTCATACAATCAAAATCACATAAATGCTTAAGTCTATAACTAATTGTCACCTCATCTCTCACTTCTATATAAATTATAAGAAGATATGATAGTAACTCTTTTCCCACATAATTCATCCATCAACCAATTCAACAACAGAATGGCTAGGCTAGAACAGAGAGAATGTACATGGTCAACAAACAATAGCATCAAGCCCTAACTCCCTCTATCCCAATTCACTTGTCCTTCTTCCTATGTTGTCCATCTACACACAAAAATACCGCCAGTTTCCAATCAAAGCTACATATTAAAGTTCCAATCTTTCTCTTCAAATTCCACTATTATTAGCTTTAATTCACTCTCCCTATCAACTTCCACCTATATCTACCACATTTCAGTCAATTCAATTCCATTCATTCGCATTGTGGCCACTAAATTAAGTTGACAAACAAACAAATAGAAGTATAACTCCAAGTCTCCAACTCACCTTATGCTTAGCCCGAGCAGTCCCAGATTGAGAAAGGGCCACAAGGGGAGGAATCCCACCTTCGGCAACCAACAACCCGCGGTTCCTTACACTCTCAGCACATAGCTGCAACAAAGTCACAACGGCAAACTCCTTCCCTTTACTACTCCCATCCTCCACAACCTCAACCAACGCCGCAATCCCTCCCTCCTCAACAATCGCCA
The DNA here is from genome assembly GCA_900322385.1 of Pharnaceum exiguum. Taxonomy (NCBI): domain Eukaryota; kingdom Viridiplantae; phylum Streptophyta; class Magnoliopsida; order Caryophyllales; family Molluginaceae; genus Pharnaceum; species Pharnaceum exiguum. Next base: position 317,220 of record ONZK01002969.1, read on the forward strand.
CTCTCCCACTCTCCACCGCGGCCAAGATACTCACCACAACCATTGCCTTCTCAGCCACCCCAACCATCCCCTTCTCCCCAATCAACCCAACCAAAACTCCCACCACCCCCGCCCTCACCGCTCTCTCCTTATTCCCCCTCACAGAACACAACTTATACAAAGTCGTCAACGCATCCTTCTTCCCCCTCACACTCCCTCCCATCAACAACCCCACCAAAGGCGGTATCGCCCCGCAAGCTCCAATACTCATCTTTGTCTCCTCCCCATACATAGCCAAGCTCATCAAAGCCGCAGCAGAGTTCTGCTTCGACGTCTCGGTCCCAGTCTTCAAAACATATATCAACCCTTTAACAGCACACTTATCCTCCAAAACCCTCCCCTTATTCTCCTCCAACAAAGACAAGTTCAACACCGCCGTCACAGCATGCTCCTGCGTTAAGGGGTCAGCGCATTTCAACAACTTAACCAAAACCGGTATCGCCCCGGAATCTCCTATCAACACCCTGTTATCTTCCCTGTTCTTCGCCAGCAGTCTCAGCTTACCAGCCGCAGCTCTTTGAACAGCCATCGATGGCGACGACAAGCTGGTGATCAGCATCTTCACTGTGGGTTCCAAATCTTCTGGAGAAATGCTGTCTATGATCTCCGTCGAGAAGCTGTTCCACGGCTCCGGTTCTTCGAGCTTTGCAGGCTCATCCACTTCTGGGTTCTGGTTCGCTAGACGGTGCAGCTCCCCGGAGATATCAGACGAGCAGAACGAGTGCGAATTCGAAAAGCAATTACTACCATCGTTGTTATCGTAGTCGGAGAAGGAAGATGAGGAGAGAGAGAGGAGTTCATGCTGCGAAAAGGGTTGTTTTTTGGTAGTACGTGAAGCGAGGTCAGTGAGGTGAATGTCTATAGCTGAGTCACTTAAGTTTATGTTGCTGAATGAGAAGGTGGTGTTGGTGGGGTCCTCATTGGTGGGAGGAGGGGAGGGTGGGAAGAAGGATGATCGGACGGTGCGCATTGATCGAGCATGGTCTCGCCAGATCTTGGACGATGGTGATGGTGAGAATGAGTATACTGATGATGTTGTATGGTGGTTGTTTGAACGGTTGCCTTCCACCGACACCATGCTATAGTTAAACTGGTGTTTGTGTTTTTATATGATTATATAACTTTGTTTGTATACTATATGGTTTGAGATTATACTATTATATGGTTTGGGGTGGGTTGGGGATTGAGAGAGTGAGGCTGAAAGGGGAAGGAGAGGATGGTGTTGATAATAAAAAAAAGAGAAATGTAAAGGGAAAGGACCCTAAAGGAGGGAGGGGACTAAGGGACAGGTAGTTAGGTGTATTGTATAGTATAGTATAGTATAGGTAGTTAGGTGAGGTGAGGTGTGGTGAGGTGTGGTGGACAAATGTAAAGGGAAAGGACCCTAAAGGAGGGAGGGGACTAAGGGAGGGAGGACTAAGTCTTCTGCTACTAGGGGCAGCTGGGTTGTGAAATGTGAATATGTGAGTGAGCAATGTTGATGTGTAAGCTGATGAGTTGACGAGTGATGGAAGATGGGAATTGGGATGATTATTGTTTAAGAGGATTATTGTTATTATACTTATCTGCTTTGTGATTAGTGATTAGTAGTGGTGGTGGTAGTAGTTTAGTATCATCATTAGCTTTGTGACTTAAATGAGTGACTGAGTGAAAAAAGTGTATGGAAGAGGAGTTGTGTACTTTTGTTATGGTCTTTGACTCTTCGGGTCAATTTAATGTTTGAAGTTGAAACTTGTAAGTTGAACCAGGAATGGTCAATGGTGGGAGACTTTTGTAAGACAGTGTATGTTTTACACTTTTACCTGTTTGTAAGTCAAACTTCTTTTCCTCTCTCGATTTCACTTTGGTCAAAAACAAAAGAAAAGTTAAAAAAAATTGTTATTCTTTTTTTAAGGGCTAAAGAGATTGAGCTCTACCTCTCGAGGAAGCTCACATCTAATCGTCATACAAGATTATATCTAATAAAGTAGACCACGAAGAAGACCATTGTATTCGCCCTGGTTGTCTATGTTCATAGGCTGCCATTCAGTCTGTCGCACGATTCCCTTCTCGACACATATGATTAAAAACACATGCCCGAAAACGTCTCTTGAGAGTTATAACATCCTTGAAGAGTCCACTGATCTTCCAGGGAGCCATGATCTGCCCATTTGTCGCCTTGATAACCGTTAAAATATCACCCTCAATTTGCACATTTTGAAGGCCTAATTGTGCAGCTCTCAAAACTCCATCCCTCATGCCTATAGCCTTGGCCTCTAACACTGAATTTTTTCCCCAAGCTCTAGCACCTGTCGCAACTAGCTTTCCACTGTGATCTCGAATTATGTAACCACAGCTAGTATCATTATTCATCACCAAGCCATCAAATTTCACCTTAAACGCTCCGATATCCGGCGGTTCCCATCTAATAAACCTGCATGATTTCAACAGACCATTAAAATAAAAAATTATTATATGGGAAAAGGGAGAGTTGTTGAAATGGAAGATAATACACCTTTCACCATTAAAATTGTGAGCTTGTTTTTTTACCGGCTTCAGAGACTCATTTGAATTTAAAACTTAAAAAATACATTTAATCGAATAAAAGTTTAGTTTTTGAGTTTCAAATAGATTCAAACTAAGATGTGTTCTTTTGATTTTTGTAAAAGGTTAACCACACTTAATATTTATTAGTTGAATTGCATTATCAATTGATTGTTAATCGAATCATACACTCCAATATTAGAATCATATGAGACGCATAACGATACTTTTGTAGTGACTTATAAATCAATAATTGCAACTGGGTTTCAATCAGAAAACTTATTATGTTACATGTTATGGTTTAAATCAAATTAAAGTTAAAACTAAACTAAGCAATTTTGAGCGTAAGATCAGTTACAAATACAAAGCCTTGTTTGTCACATAATTGGATTTTTGGATAGCTGAATTTGTTATTTGATTTGACCAACTAGTGTAAACCAGTTGGGAGAGGGCAGCTTGTTGATTAACTGTTGGTTGGAGTGAAAAAGTTAATTAAACCACCTAATTACCAAATACAATTTTTAGATTTTAGCAGCTTATTTTTTTTATCAAACCAATCATGACAGAATAAACTATCTGATTAAGTTAGCTACCAAACAAGGCCAAGTCTAAAGACTTCAAGGCCTTGTTCACTAGAATTTCACTCACATGAAGCAATTGAATTAAATATTACTTCAAGTCTTCAATTCGATATTGGATCAAAATGAGTCTAGCAAAAGCTTAACATGTCTAGTACAAGCGAACTGTATTTAAGATCTTTTCTCAACAACGCCATCAAAAATTTAAATACGGACTTATGGATGTATCATAAATGATGATAAAAATATGAAGCTCCTCAGCCTACTCTCAAACTTTCAAAGTTGAGTGGTACACGTTTCTCACTAGAGTATGTCAATAATTGAATGTTACCTTTTTTACCCAAAAGGTAACAAGTACTGTACAATCTTTTATAAACTGAAATGATCTCATTCAATTATGGAACAAAGATTAACAATATGTACACACTCCCTCTCTAATCCACAATGACGATCCTAAGGGTCCAATAAGGGTGGGTGATTGTCAGCGTACGTCACCTAGCTAGTTGTAAATGGAAGAATCTCTGTACATCTCTTTCATCCTCTCACCTCTCTTATTTATTCACATTTTTTTGTTTTCATTTAATAAATGATAGTGATGGTGTACTAATTTGTTGGGCGTTTGGCGTGACTAGCTATGTGCCGTCGCCGTCTCTCTCGGACATACTATTATTTACCTATGAATTTTGCTTTTATCGTCTTATATGTTGATGTTGCCCTCCTTGTTCTATTCATTAAAAGTATTAATTTATTGATAAGTCCAAATCAACTTCATAAGCCAACTCTCAAGGGCCACGATAATCCTTGTTCAGTGAGTACCATTTGTTTGTCTATTTTGGATGTGATTTGGACATGATGAGAATATGAGATTTCAGGTTGTCCAATCTTGCTCCATGAGTTAGGCTGTAACTCCGTAAGCTAGCCTTTAACTGATGATATGCTAATTTGCACGCCCATGTGAGAAAGGAGTAATTAATTAACCAGCATTATAGTATATGACCAGCATTATAGTATATTAATTAACCAGCATTAATTAACCATCAAAAAAAAAAAATAACCAGCATTATTTTAATAATTTATAGTATATAACTCTTTTTTAAAAAAAAAAAGATTAAGATCGTGTTTGGATAATTAGCAGATTGCATATATTAATGTGAGAGAGAATAAAATATGATACAAAAAAAGCAGATTGAGGTCAATAGAGTAAAGTACATTTAGGATGTATAATATAAATTATCTAACAAGGCTATGTTCTTTTTAACTCAAAGAACTCACTATAATTCAACTCAAAATGGTTTAATGGTTTGATGCTTAATTAGCTCGTAATAAGACTGGAAACTTTTGTTAGAATTCATTGTTGTAAATTGTAATAGTCACAGAAGGGATGAGAGTATTGGCTTATTTGGTAACTAGCTAAAGTTGATAGCTAGATTGGATAGCTGGATTCAGCTAGCTGAATTTGTTAGCTGGTTTGACCAGCCGGTCTGCACCAATTAGGGGAGGGCAACTTGTTGATTTGTAGCTGTTTGAGGTGAAAATGCTAGTTACACCATCTATTTACCAAACACAATTTTTGAATCTTATCAACTGGTTTTGTGGTCAAACCAACCATGACTTTCAAATAGGGCCTATGTTGACATTGGCTTGTTGATTGAACACACAAGCATGAATCACTGCGATTGGGGTAGTGGGTTCTTGGAAATGGCTAGGGATGGCAATGGGGCAGGGATGGGGCGGTATAACCTAAACCATCCCCAACCACCAAAAATTTTTCTTTCTCCATCCTCGCCCCACCACCCATGGCGGTTTTGAAAATCAAAACCATCCCCACCTCTCCACCCGTCAAATCCACTACCATCCCCGCCCCACCTGGGGCGGTATCCACTTAGACCCATCTAACAATAATTTTTTATATATTTTTACACAAAAAATTGATATTTGAGTTATAATTTCATTATTTATCCAAAATTTTATTATATTTTAATTATAAAATTAGGCGGGGCGGTTGGGGCGGGGACTATTTGAAAACCATCCCCGCCCCACCACCCGTCAAATCCACTACCATCCCCGGGGAGGTGACGGGGCGGTATCCACTTAGACCTGCCCCATTACCATCCCTAGAAATGACTCAGGACTAGCATGTAATTTCTCTTAGTTACGTCTAACTTTTTAGGCCTTGTCCGATTTAAATTACTATTCAAATTTGGATTTTGCCTTTTCGGAATGATGTAAAACACTCCTTTGATTTCTTTCTTTATTTTTATATTAATTAATCAGCTATAAAATCCTTTTGTCCAAGTTCTTCTGCTCTTTGGAGTATAAGGGTATAATTTACCCACTGAGGATGATAATCATCCTGAAAACATCTTTTACCCTCCTTCTGAAAACCTAACTCTTATATTATTTAGTCAAGTTCCTTGGCGCTTCAACACCAGACCATTATATATTTATGTGTCTAACTGTGTGGTGGTTCTGTGATCTTTTGAAAGAAAATGGTTGTTAAAATTATTACTTTGTTGGAGTAGTGTTTGTCCTTTTGTTGAGTGTAGTAGGTGTATAATTGATAAGATGAACGACATTTAAAACACATTTACCTCAAAATTCAATAGGAATTTTTTGCTTAAAAACCAGTGGCAGAGTCAAGATCTTTATTTTAGGGTGTCATATATACAAAATCAATACCAAATGAAGAGGTGTCAAGATTGAAAACAAAGAATTAAGGGTGTCAAAGTTTTTTCCTTTTCAAGAGGCTTTTGGTAAGTTTTTGTTTTGTTTGAGCTGTCAAATGACCTACATACACATAAGGTGGATACGCCACTGTTGGAAGCGAGCACACGAGCAACATTAAGAATGTGTTGATGTTTGCGTTCAACACGACTATTTTTTGTGGAGTACTAGTATAAGAACTTTGAAAAATAATGTCATGTTCAAGAAACTAGGAAGAAATTGGTTTAAATTCAATTTCATTATAACTACGAATCACTTTGACAGAAGTATGGAATTGAATTTTTATCATGGAACAGAAAGCACGAAAGAAAATAGGAACAATTGTTTTATTAGTCGTCAAATAAACCCAAACTGCTACGTTTTATCTATTCATGAATCGCTTTCAAGGCAATGTCCTCCAAAGCAAAACACTGCAAGTTTCAAATGGATCAGATCGCCTGTTGTGATGACTTTTGGTAACACTATAAGTTGTTATATTAATGAGTACTTACCTAGCTCGTACCTACGCCGTTCTTTATGATCACCCAAAAAATAAGAATGAAGTGCAAGATGTAGTATATATTACTATATATATTACTCATATCATAATGTTGTTTGAATCAGAATCATCGGATGAACCTATTTTAGTTCATTTTCATTTCCCCTAACCTTTTTATAAAGGATAATATAACATTAATAAATAAACAAGAAGCAGAAAGCTCTTTGCTAAAGTATGATGATGGATACCTTGCAATGTTGCATGCAGCTTCGTGATATATTGATATGTGGGTGGGACAAGTTCAACTACTTAGTTGATGAACTTTTTAAGTGATTAAATTACTCATCGGTAAGCAAAACTCGACTTTAATCAATTGTTCTTAGCTCACAATGCAAGCTAGCCATGAATAGAATAAAGTACCCTTTTGCCAGGAAAAAAGGGAAGGAGGCTCGTTTCTATCAGTCACATATTTGTTCACCAAAGTCGATTATCACTAGATCAAAACTAGTTGGTTGTCACATACATATGCTCTAATATAATGCTTCATTCGTACGGTTTTGTTTGACAAACCTCATATATAATCATGACTAATGAGTAAAGCCAATAAGTGTTGTAGTTAGGATATAGAAAATAGGGGGTAAGAAAATTTAATTGCAATACTAAAATTAAAGGAAATGATCCACTCAAATATCATGGATAGTATTTTCTATAAAAACTAACAAGAGTAGAAGGATTTTTAAGTTAATTAGGGTAAATATTTAACATTTAATTTTTATGTAACAATTAAGGGGAATAAACAAATTAAGTTCACATATATACAAAGGGGGGCCGAACGAGGGCCCCATTTGAGTAGCTAGCTAGAGTAGTTAGGCTAGTGAAGCCAATAGGTATGTCTTTAGTTGAGATCTTGACTCTTGAGCTCTATTTTTCAATCTTTTTAAATCAAAGTGTATTTATTTTTCTTGGCTACATTTGAATTTTCATCATTATTTAATTGTGCAAATACAACCAGATGAAATTTATAATTAAACTTTTGTTGTTTAGATGATCAATCGAAATACAATCATCAATTGGAGCAAAGAAAATGACTAACCATGTCAATGCCTCGATGGTGATCAGTTGGTGGCCTTAATGCATAATGCTATGGTTCCTCAAATTAAACTTGGAGACAAAGCATAATCTGATTCAGTGAGGAGTACTTAAGTTAGTTTTGCTTCTTTTGACTAATTATACACAGCGACTCTAGAGATGTACAGTACTGTATAGATTTCTATTTTCTAATGTCTCAAATGTTAGTGTCTTTCCGAACAAAAGTATGAATACATGATAAAAGATTATCAAGTACAGTTCTGTTAGTTCGTACGCATATCCAGGTCCTTATACTCTGATCAATTTCCTATACATAGGAATGGCTGGGAAGTGACCTTTTAACGGCTTACGTGCTAACACCTGCTTTTCTAGCTAACTTCGTCAATTAGATGATCTCACACTGACGAACCTCAGGATATTACATTATTACGTACAACATGAATGAAATGTTTCTAGTACTGTTAATTCCAATTCCAATAGAAGTACAGATAGAGAGTTCTGGTACTTTTCTTTTGCCTCGTAAAGGAAGAAAAAAATTAACCGCAACATTTGGTTGCCTATTGCCTTACCAAGCGTCCAGACGTAGTACATGTACGCATCACACGTGGGTCGGGGTCCTCGGGCATCAACAGAGTGGTTAGTTGAGACTTGAGAGTACTTTACGACCACAGTCAGTACTATATATTTTTTCCTTTTATATTATTATGTACTCGTACGAAACAGTCAGTTAACGAAAAAGGCCGTACAAAACTCTAGTCATAGGGACACGTGTTGTCATGGTGATCTAAGAAGGTTGCTCACGAAGATCAGACACGGTTTCTCTTTATTAGCAGCGTAGGTGGTCAATATTGATACACTACTCCGTACTAGAGTAGTGTAATAGTATGCCTCGAATATTGTGTTTGATTATCTTCATTTAGGGAGTGTTTGGCAAATCTGGTATCTGCTCTTTTTTAGCATATCTCGTCTTTTTATGTCTCACATCAATCTGCTATTGAATCTGCTCTTTTCTTAGTTTGTCATTTTCTCTCTCATATAAATCCCCAATCTACTATCTGCTTCTGCCATCTGCTAATTACCCAAATAGAGCTTAATTTCTTACTTTCGGCAGAAGAGTAAACTATACACGTGCTTGCTAGCACGATGTTGTACGAACAGTTAAATTAACGTACTTACTCAGTAACTACCGATTTATTAATTGCATACAATTACTAGGCAAACAATTACGGTATACTCGTATAAATCAAGGGTGGCAGTGTGGCACATTGGAGAGAACAGTGCGATTGCCGGATACTGCACAAATTTGCAGTTGCTTGTGTCTTAGACTCTTAGTACTTGTGACTCGTTTTTAATTGTCCTCATGGATTTATCAAAAAAAAAAAAAAAACAACAACAAGGGACCAGATGAGGGTTTGGGTTGAGCAGGTTCTAAGTACAAGGTTCATTCGTTGAGCTTGAGCTCATGAGAGGTATCACGTATTCACGTTACCACTAAACAGTCGTCTTAGTTCATGCACTATAAATTTCAGAAAAAACAACAAATGGACAAATTATGGTCATAAAGTACTCTCAAAAAAAGTTTCAATACTGACGCTATCCTTGTATGTTTAATCCTAATCAAGCCTGCTTTTGGCCTTTTGGGTAATCAATTCAGTATTCCTTGATTTGGGTTGCAACATTATATAGGGTACTTGATTTGTGCCATACAGGTAGTATTTGACTATTTGTCCCGTGCGATGTGAAGGCGGGCCTTATATCAACAAATCCAGGCCTGCTTCATGGCCCATAGTTGTAATTGTAAAACATCGGACATTTGGCCCATACAACTACACTTCGCATCAGTATCAGTCATCAGTACTTGTATCACTCATCAGTTGTCACTTGTCAGTTGTCACTGACTGAAAAGTACAATTGCAGGGACATTCTTGTCTGCTGACAGCCACTCACTGCTAAACAGTGAACAACCACCCTAACAAAAAAATCAACATGTAGTGAAAATAAGAGAGGAAGTGGAGTAAGAAAAAAGAAACGTAACTTTGATTTAGCTTGCACAGAATAAAACTACATAGATGAGCCATATATATATATGCTTAGAACTTACATCCACAATATAAGCAATAACCTACAAAATAGCCCACTAAACACTCCACTAACTCCATGACTCTTAAACTGAAAAATAAACAGAAGCTAACTCACGTGGCCCACTACTCAACTAATGCTAAAACTAGGAAACACAATCTGATTTTTTGAAACATATTCAACACAACATTGGTGACTGATGATACTGTTCCCTTCTAAGAATCTACAGAAGCCCAAGCTCTCTCAGTCTTCTCAGAATCTGAGGTACATATTAAACATATATATTTCATCAAAAAAAAAAAAACAATCTTTCATTTCGAATATTCTTTACATATGTCACTCATTTGATATTTTCACATGTATGTATAAATGTAAAGTTGGCTACTTTTGTTTTTGGGTTTGTGTTCTTTTGTCTTGTTTTCTAGAAATTCGATGTGGGTATGTGGTTACCATGCTGATGATGTAAATAGGAGAAATAGAATGAGGAAAAGAAAGAAATGATTAAGAATGTTTTTTTTTTTGGTTTAGGACATTTTTTTACCCATGTTCAGTCATGAGTATCTTTAACATATTATATTACAGTAAGAAGAGAGAGTTGCTCAAGTGGTAGAGAGCACACCTTCAACCCTTAAGGTTGGGGGCTCGATTCTTACCGGCCTTAGTGCCTCCTTATAAACCAAAAAAAAAAACATATTATATTACAGTGCAATTATGTATTTTTTTTTGGGATTTTAGAGTTTAGTTGAGTTCTAGAGGAGGTCTTTTTAAGCTGAAGAGAGTGTAATGCAATGCAGTTTTTAAGTTGAGGAGAGTGTAATGCAATGCGGTAAGGTTGCGTATATTTAGGGTCAATGGCGGAAACAACGTCCTTATTTTCTTAAACAAAACCCCGAGCACTCTCCATTGAACTCTCCATTGAACTGATATTTTCTACTAGAACAATGTGTTACACGAAATCCATTCCGAGATACAAAGAAGCCTCAACTATACTAGTTGCTCTTACTAGAATTGTTATTCGAAATGTTTGATATGTATGTGTATTAGCCTCTTTCTCTAGAGAGAAACGATAAGAGAAAACCATAGAAGGATATATTATCCATTATCTTTTCATACTTTCACAATGTCTATCCATTTGCTATATATATAGACAAATAGTGATAGTAATTGGTAGTTATTAAGTAATTCTTTGGTATAAATGCATATCTTATGACACAATAATCACATGTCATAATATGGTAACCAAGCACATTCACAAAATACCATGTGTTAATTTTACTATACAAATACTTACTCTAAAAATGTCCCAACAATCCTCCCCTATTTTAGAGTAACTTATAACATAAACACATATCCATCTCAAGCATCAATAAAAAAAATCTTAAGATTATTGAACTTCCACCTAGTGTAACACACATTCTAATAATTCGTTTTACATTGGTGTCTTTAAAAAAGATTGAACCACCGTAATAGATTTGAATCACTGAAGATGTTATACACATGAGATTAATACAAACAAATCTCTACTTACTCGACACATTAATGGCCCCGTGTCCTTTTCCTTTTATAAGTGCATCGAAACCACGCCCCAAGAAATTAATCAACCTCCTTTTTCATTGTGGTTCAAAACACTTCCTTGGGGATGAATAAACTTTAAGTGCTTTGAATCACTCAATAAAGTAGTTTTCCACATTGAACTCAAGACCGTATTAGGCGTTGAGTTGGGTCTTTATTTCTTTACTTGTGATCAACGATTGGGCTTTAAACCACCCCCTTTTGGCTATAAACCAATTTTCAATTATGCATATAATTTTCACTAGACATAGGGTCCAAATTTTATAACCATAGTAATATACCGTACTATAAATTATTATTGGGAATATGTCCCACATTGAAGAGAGAGTAGAGGTTTCTTCTGTATATAGGCCTAGAGGGTTACTCCTCCTATTTCCAATTGGTTTTAGTATGGAACCCCTCTAGGCCCATCTGTGGTTATTGCCTCCTCTCTCCATCTAGGCCTGCAGCTGCAAGTGTGCGCGCGGCCCCCAAACTTAACATGGTATCAGAGCTGGTCTATCTTGGGCCCTCCCCCATTTCTTAAGACGGTCCCACCCAGTTGATATGCCTGGGCCCTGAAGTTCATGCCAGGGAGTGATAGTCCACTCAAATGGTCCCATAAATAGTGGCATTCGAGTGCGGGGGAGTATTGGGGATAAGAAGAGAGAGTAGAGGTTTATTCTGAATATAGGCCTAGAGGATTACTCCTCCTATTGCCAATTGGTTTTAGGATAAAACCCATCTAGGCCCATCTGTGGTTATTGCCTCCTCTCTCCATCTGGGCCTTCTGTTGCAAGTGTGCGCACGACCCCCAAAATTAACAATTATAATATTTTAGACTATCCGTCTCAACTTTTAATATATAGCTTGCAATTACATTGACGAATCCACAACTTATAGATTTACTATTTCTACCATTACCCAAAAACAATGGCCACATATTTTTCTATTGGGTAATAAAGCGAAGTTAATTGCTTATAAAATTGCTTATAAATTACACTCTATTAACAAGCTAAATAATCAATATAATAGCAAATGTCACTTTCATCTGAAGTAGATACGAGTCTAACCATAGATTAATCATAATTTTCATCTGAAGACTTAATCCCTTTCCCATGATTAATATTTAATATATTCAACGATAAATATATCATGCAACATATATCAATTAAACATCCTTCACAAAAGTGTATCATATATCAAGTTAGTATACTAACAACTTGATAAATATACCTGTATACCCTTGGTCACTAATCTCTTAAACTGAATTTTTAAAAGCATGAATAACTTAAACAATATATCAAATTGCAAGTACACCATGGCCATGTCTCATAACAATATCATAATATACCACTTAATGTCTTATCCTAACTTATATGACCATTTGAACGTAAAAGTCATGTTGTCATAATTTTTTAATAATTAATCAACCAAAGCCATATATATAAACTAGTGTACTACACACTACTATAAATGCCATGCACTAGATGTATAATAGCTAATATACTCGCCACTTTGATATATCCGGCTTCAATTCAATTACTATATCAAATCAAACACTTGATAATAATAATTATACTATGTACCGAACAATTCTGAGCTTGATCTTTCATGTTTCTCATTAACATTTAACAATTTCTTTTTTTGTAAAAAACATTTACCATTGTTGCTCCGGTGAACCGGTCGTGCACCCCCTACGTCACTTTAAACCATGAATTGGGGATACACCATTTATAGAAGAGGGGAATATAAAAATAATCTTAATTGTCCTAAGGGCATACCCTAGACAACAATATTTGAAGAAGAAGAGGGAATGAAAGAGACACGGAAACACCAATCAACAGATTGCATGAAGCTTGAGAATAGCATATGAACCATAACTTTATTAGCTCAGTCGAAACACAATTTATAACCTTGGAATTAACCAAAGTGGAGTACAGTACTTCGATAATACACCTTCTCCGTCATAAAAAGTTTTAATCTTTCTGCTTGCCAAGTCAAATATTCCCATGTCACAATTTTTCCTCATGCTCCACCATTGGTATTGATCGTCTGTGAAATAAATACGATTGGATTTGAACTTACCAATTACGGAGGCATGAACAGACATAGAATGATTACAACCAATGAATAATGCAACATCACCCAAGTCTTCAACTTTTTCCCACTCTTTAAGTCGAAGATTAAGCTGGTACACTTCAAATCCTACAGTGCGATGAGAGGATCTCATGATATATCGGATGACCATAAGAAGATTACCAAGAGACTTCACTAGGTATAAAACATATTCAAATAAACCATAGACCCCAAATACCTCGTGATATGATCCAAAGTATAGTTGTTCATTAATGACCGGTGGGGGACGCAAATATGAACAATCCACAGCGATCACTGGTTGTGAGCCGTTAGCGTCGTTTATATTAAAATATCCAAGATTTCCATCTGAGTATAGGATATATATTCTTTGACCATCCAAGCAAACATCTTGTACTGCACTGTGATAATTTCGAAACGGGTGGTATGTCCTAAGGATTATCACGGATGTCCATTTTTCATCACCGGGCCTCGTAAAGGCCAAGGCCCTGATCGCGTGATTGCCATGGATTGCAAGAACAAGATATTCACCACGAGCTACTTCTAATACAATAGCTTTCTCCACAAAACATGTGCGAACCCACTCATCATCCTCTGTGTACGGATTTGTTTGTTCAAGCTCCTCTTCGTCTTCTTCTTCATCATCATACGAATTTGGTTCAAGCTCCTCTTCGGCTTCGTCTTCGCCTTCTGCTTCATCATCCGAATCCGGTTCAAGCTCCTCTTCGTCGTCTTCTGCATCATCATACGAATTTGGTTCAAGCTCCTCTTCGTATTCGTATTCGTATTCGTATTCTTCTTCATCATCCGAATCCGGTTCAAACTCTTCCAACTGATTGGGCATGGTGCGTTGTGACGGAAGACGATTATGCGCCTTTGTCAAAGGATTAAACAAGTAAATCTTGTCC
>ONZK01002971.1:0-14274 GCA_900322385.1 Pharnaceum exiguum
CGATCCTGAAGTTAAAACTGAAAAATGACCCCCATACAACTGAAAAATGACCCCCCATACAACTGAAGTTAAAACTGAAAATGACCCCCTACAACTGAATAATGTATAACAAGTTAAAACTGAAAAAATGACCCCCATACAACTGAAAATGACCCCCATACAACTGAAAAATGTATAACAAGTTAAAACTGAAAAATGACCCACATACAACTTAAAAATGACCCCCATACAACTGAAAAATGTATAACAAGTTAAAACTGAAAAAATGACCCACATACAACTTAAAAATGACCCCCATACAACTGAAAAATGTATAACAAGTTAAAACTGAAAAATGACCCCCATACAACTGAAACATGACCCCTATACAACTGAAAAATGACTTTCATGTTAAAACTGAAAAATGACCCTCGTGTTAAAACTGAAAAATGACCCCATACAACTGAAAAATGACCCCACAGTAAAAAAAATCAAAAAAAAAAAACCGTTAATTAGTGTGAGACGGTCTTACACAATTATTTATGTTCATATAAATACCTATATTTACAACTCAAAAAAAAGTTGTCTTACAAGTTTATTGGTAGAATTGCAGGAAGGCAGGGATCCTCATTTATAAAGAAGAACAAACAAACAAAAGTCAAATAATCTTAGCCCAAGACAACATCAAACCTAAGCCCAAGCACAACCACAAGCACAAGCCCAAGCCCAAGATGATTTTCGTTTGATTCTCAGTCCAACACCGCCTGTCACGAAAACACAAATAAATACAGCCAAATCCAACAGTCGGTAAAGACATTATCCGAATATCCGCTCTAATTTATCTCATTCATTCTTAGGCAAACCCCATTTTGTGCTCCAAGCATAACCAAACCAAACCTCACCAAACTAATTCCGTCATGGCAGCAGCAAGTACCAGTGCGACCATGCTTTCTGGTTCTTTCCAGGTAATGTCCATTATGAAATAATGTAAATAAATACTTTTTCGTTTATGCTTCCTGTTTACTTGTTATTGTTATAGTACTTTATTGGGAAATTTGTTGGCACACCTCTTTTATATATCATAGTTTGTAAGGACACCCCTTTTATATTCAAATTTGTTGGCACACCCCTTCAAACTTAAAANNNNTGTTTAGACACCCCAAAATTTGTTTTTTAATAAAATGGTCAATTTGGGTCAATAGGGGTAAAAGAGGAATTTCAAGTTGATTTTTGGTCAAATGGTTAATTTTGGGGTGTCTAAACAACACTTTTTGATTTCAAGGGGTGTGCCAACAAATTTGAATATAAAAGGGGTGTCCTTACAAACTTTGGTATTTAAAAGGGGTGTGCTAACAATTTTCCCTACTTAATTATATGTGTACTTGTCAATTTGTAAATTGTGTTGGGTTCTTTTCTATTTTTTTTTTCCTTGTAAGAAGTTATAGTTGTTTAAATAACTTTGCTAAAACAATTACTGAACTTAAACATTTTATTATACACCCGGGTGTACCTAGCACCGAACACCCTCCCCTGTTTCAATTTTCCCATAGTAGTGTAAAAGTTGCTTTCCAGTTAAAGCTAAATATTGATGTTAAAATTCTAATTGTACCTTCAACAGTGTAAGTAATTTGTTATGCACATTTTGTGCTTTGTTGTTTAGTATGTTATGTTATAAATTTGGTATGATAAAATGTTATTTGTGTTTAGTCTTTGTAAACAACAACTGATGACTGAAAATCATAAGGTGCATTCAGGTGTGCAAAAGTGTCTTCCATGGTCAAAGACCACTAGCAGTTTCTGGCATTGCCAATTTGCACCTCGGTGCCTCTAGGCCGGTTGCTGCAATTTGCTCTAGAAATAGCTTGACGTCAACGCCTAGCAGTGCCTCGGTGTTTGCCACTACTGTAAACAAACCACGAAGAACTTTTTGCGTGAAGGCAGCGGCTGCTGTGAGTATCTTTCTTTAATGCTTCGTTCTTTTGTATGTTACGTCTGTTTTTGCATATTAGTGATTACATTGTATTTCGAGGTATGAATAAAGGCCTTCCTTGATTGATTTGATCTCTCTTTGGCGTATGAGAGGGTGCTAATTCTTTGTATTCACTCTATTCTTCCCTCTGAGTAGTGATATGTATGTTTCTTTATCGACAGGCTCAAGACTTACAAGCAGTTGTCACCAAAAAAGTTTTTTTTGATGTTGACATCGGTGGACAGCCAGCGGGAAGAATTGTGATAGGCCTGTTTGGAGATGTGGTCCCTAAAACTGTTGAGAACTTCCGAGCTCTATGCACCGGTGAGCCTTTTGTTGTTTGCATTTTCTAAGGTGTTATCGTGGTCTATGACTTTCACTTTGGCATGTTCGTGCTGGTGGCTCTTCTTAGAATGTTTTAATATTAACCCTGAGTGGGAAGCTCAGTTGGTGAGACTTCTGAGATTTATTCTAGATGTCCCAAGTTCGAGTCTCCTCAGGGCCATTGAAGGTTTTACCGGTCGTTAACTTCAGGGCCCATGGGATTAGTTAGGCAAAGCCTAGATACCCATGTTATCTAAAAAAACAAAAAAAATAGAATGTTTTAATATTGAGTGATCAATGTGTGGTGCATGGTGGTTGAAATAATAGCATTCTGTTAATTTAGGCTTAGTTCTCACAAAGGAAATATATAGTTTACCTTCTCCACTGCTGATGCACTCTTATGGCTTATGGCCTAGCACGTTTAACGTGTTGCACACTATGTAAGACACTTTTGCATTTCGGTGGAGGCTGTCACTTTATAATATAGTAACAGCAGTTATGTGTTTCTGTACATCCATACTGAGATCAATGTTTACTCAGCTAAATAAACCGAGAGTTTGAAGCATACCAAGTGTGCAACATATGGAAGTAGGCCCTTTGATGTACTGCATGTGTCTGTGTGTGTTATGTAGTTCTAGATTGAGCCTTGTTTGCATACCTCAACTGGATTTGGACCAAGGCTATCTTGTTGGTGTTGTTGTTGGCTCATTAGTCATAACCAGGGAACTGATGTGAACTTTGCTTCTTCAGCTTTGTGAAAAATTAAAGTGGTTGTGGAAAGTTGTAGGTGTTGATTTGTCCGACATGGGTAGTTTTAGAAGCTGAGGTGCCCAAGATGCTTCACGCTATTTTCTTGAACAAGTTGTTAATGAGTTACTTATATGTAAAAGATCCTACAATGAATAGGCCTTCCAGCAAGATTTTTAGTCCCTTCCAAGATTTAATTTCAAAGGCCTTACAATTACAGGGGAGAAAGGATATGGTTTCAAAGGATGCTCATTTCACCGCATAATAAAAAGTTTCATGATCCAAGGAGGGGATTTCACTGAAGGAGATGTAAGTGTTTGCACCTCTTCTTTTTTTCTATTTGTGTTGTCTATTTGCCTTTGACGTGCATCAATAGTCTATAGGTTGTATGTTGTATAGCTGTTTCAGGATTATTACCGATCAATTTGCTGTATTCTTTTGCAGGGCACTGGAGGGGCCAGTATTTATGGTTCAAAGTTTGAAGATGAAAACTTTGATTGTAAGTATAATGTTGATAGAGTAATAATAGATTCTGTTTTTCGTATTCTAGTCCCTCTCTCTTATCCATCTGTTGGTAGCAACTTTGGAAATATCTCCTGGTCGTAAAGGGGTGCTTCCTCTTATGGTAACTTTTGAACTATGTATGGACTGTAACTTCTACTAACTTTTTGAACTTTGCAGTGACGCATGTTGGACCTGGCGTTCTGAGCATGGCTAATGCTGGTCCTAACACAAATGGAAGCCAATTTTTCATTTGCACTGTTAAAGTAAGTGAACTGAACCCACATGTTAGTATGCAATTCATCTTTAGTGTTTGGCAGTGTTTGAGTGATCGTCATATGAGAGTCTTGTATTCTAGTTGTCATGACTGAGTTTAACATTCTGCACCTTGTGGGTATCGTTTAAGTTGTATCTTTCTATTCTTTCTGGTGAAATAAGGATCGTTAGGCATGTGTGAGAAGGGGACTGAAAAACTACACAGAAATGTCCTTTTTGTAAAAATTGTCTTCTCTTTGGAAATTCAGTGAGACATTTATGAAGGCGTTTATTCTTGACTGACGTCTGGATATTGACATTAGCAAGTGGATTAGTGAACCGTGCTTTTTAGTTTGCTACAAACTCCATTTATTTATCATTTTAGTAGTGTCCCTTGCCCCTGGCGCCCCGGGTTATTGAAAAACGAATGTTGATATATAAGGAAACACTGAGCAAGGAAGGATATGTACACAGTACGCATAAAATAGAGTGAACGAGTGCAATCTAAAGGGTATCGATAATTTGAAGTCAGTTACTACTAACGAAAGTCTCCTCCTAAAAGATGCAAAATGAGGCTTCAATTTTCTGATGATATTGCGTTTCACTCTTGCAGACCCCTTGGCTGGATGGCCGCCACGTTGTCTTTGGACATGTTATTGAGGGAATGGATGTCGTGGAGACACTTGAATCCCAGGAAACAAGAAGAGATGACTCTCCCCGCAAACCATGCAGAATCATTAATTGCGGTGAGCTGCCTATGGATGCTTAATAAAATTTAAAGGATCAGATTGAGCTTATTGATGGACTTTTTCCCTCTCTGGGATTGAACTATTAGTATCTCGCGGCCCTTTTTGTATGTTATTTGAAGAGAAGACATGTATATCTACTGCTACTAAGTAGTTGGTTCTCTTATGTAATTCTCATATTAAATAAGCAGATTTAGTAGTTCATGTAATTTGGATCAGTTGCCAATTATCAAGGAGAGAAGAATTATCACAAGATGGACAGGCTCAAGCACAGTTACCTAAGTTTTTACTACCCATGTTGTTGTCCATCATTCCTCAAAAGCCAAAACTCATTCTTGTTCGTGAGATTAAGAGCACTTCAGAACCACATAACTACTGTGTACTTTCTTTGTCCGAATTTTATTTTTCGCCATTGTTCCTTCGACAATTTTGACCACTAGTGACTCAAAATGTTGAGTGAGCCTAGATGTGTAACTAGATTTTTGATTATGCTAAGTTTTAATTGTTATCTTGTAAAATCTTTACCCACATAATATCTGAACTTTATGTTCAAAATCGACCTCAAATGCCAAAACGGACATCAAATGGAGGCAATAGCTTAGAGAGGTGCCATCAATAAAATAGCTCTTAAAGAGGGGTTGTCATAAATTACAACAACAACGGTCTCAGAGGGAGCCTGATGTACGCAACCTTACCCCGTTTTGAAAAATTGAGAGACTGTTTCCAGAAGGGGTTGTCATAAATTGAGTTAATTATATCACTCAAACTAATTGAGTTGACTTGTATTATCCAATCCCTTTACTCATCGGGGTTTTGAGTGAGGGAGAGAGAGGACTCCATCTCTTCTCTCTAAAACCCCTCATGATCTTAGAGCACCATAAGTGGTGAGAATTAGAGACTCACTTAGTCACTTTTTGCTTAATTAGTTGGTTTGACAATGAGAATTGAGAGCTTATTCACCTATTGTGTACTTAGAGGGTCGCATTAGTGAAAAACTTGGGGAAAAAAAGGGAGATAAGATTTTGAATTTATTTTTCCTTAAAAAAGCAATCATAAAATAGACTGGTTTGACTTTTTCAAATGGAAATGAGAGATTTCATTAAATAATAGCCTTATTCCATCTACAATCACAATGACATCAACAAAATATGAAATCAATACAGTCAAATACATTCAATAACAAAAACCTAATTGGTAGCATCCATCTCAATTAGTTTTTGAGGTATGTCTGGTTATTCATCGGGGTTTTGAGCTTAACAAAAACTAATTGGTAGAGATGAAAAGATCAATTATAGCACTCAAACTAATTGCGGTGAATACATTCGGTAACAAAAACTAATTGGTAACAAAGGGTGAGTCTTTTCTGGAAAAAACTTTCAATTCGAATCAATTTTACATAAAAAATTAACAAAAAAGAATTCCGAAAGGCATGTACTTTCACCTTCTAAAAACTGAATTGAATTAAAATGAACTTTTGATAATTGAAATGAACTTTTTGTTAATTTTTTGACTCATAATTACTAATTAAATCTTATCCATATTAGGATTTTATGAAACTACATATTGATTGGGATTTTATGAAACTACATATTGATTGGGATTTTATGAAACTACATATTAAGATCTTTCCAATGATATACGAAGAATTACGAATATATATTGGTGTCACATTTTCTTACAATCAAAAGAAACGGACTAAAGAACCGAAATTCTAATAACTGAAATGAACTTTCTATTTAAATGTTTTGACACATAATTACTTATTAATACCCTATCAATATTGGAATTTTATGAAACTAAATAGTGAAACCTTTTTAATAATATACAAAAAACTACGAATGGGTATTCGTGTCACATTTTCTTACAATCACAAGAAAAATTTGCAGGCAAGAGGACAATTACCCTGCAGATAATGACACAACATGCACAACAGAAACAATAGATATACTAAGTCTTTACGCGCAAACACTACACCCTTTAGTACCATACAGTACCAGTCTAGTACTCTTATTTTCCGAAACTACAAATCATAGTGTTTTTGTTGGTACAAACCTCATTTTTGCCACCATTGTGGATGCTATTACTATTTTTTTTTTTTTGACATTCATAAGACTTGGATTTGACTAAGAAGTCCTAGGTTCGAGACATGAAAAACCCCAAACCTCTGTCGAATACTCGAAAGCAACCACCATTCATTCCATCCAAAGCACGAATTTGAATTTTGAAAATTGAAAATACACCTCCCCTTTTCCCAATATATATCTTCTCATCCTTCCTCCCTTTTTCCTCCTTTATTCTCATTTTTTCTGTCTACAATACAAAGCAACATAAAACGCTCCTCCCACCCACAGCACATATCTAGGGTTCCTTTCTTTTCCAGTAAAACACTTTCTACACCCTCGTCAACTTCTCTCTCTAACTCTCTTACCATCATCCCATCAGGTACACTCTCTTCTCTCTTTCTTTTTTTTTTGCTACTCTCACATATTTTTTTTTGTTCATTTTTTCCCCTCTGCATTAGATCCCCACTGATATTTCCGTGTTTTATTTAATTTGAACTTGTAGTTTGCTCTTCTTGCTCTTTTTTGTTAAAAGTCTTGCTGAAGACTTAACTGAAATGCGTTTTTGCTTGTTCTTTAGATTGTCTATCATATCTGATAAGATATCAAGTTCATCATCTCATATATATATATTGATCTGCTGTTAATCAGATTGTGGAGTTGAGTCCTCGTTGCGCTAATGATTAAAGTGATGTGTCATGTTTTTTTGGCTATTTATAAGTCGCTAAGTAGTGTGATTTTTCGATTTGTTTCAACGTAAAGGGTATTGGATCAATTGCTATATGTAATGGTAATAGTAGTAGTAGCGGTAGTGGTAGTTGATACATTCGTACGATTCTTGGTTATGCGAAATTTAATGTGATGGGTAAGCGTTTTTAGCTACTTGATGAAGAGAGGGGAACTGAAGTGGATATGATGGATAGGGTTTTGGGGGTTGGGAGATCGGAGTGTCCTTTAGTAGCAACAGAAGAGGTAACGATAGTGGACGAGGAAAGATAATGGGAAGTGGTAGTCTATTGGTTAGTGGAAGAAGAGATGTGAAGAGTGGCAGGTTAAGTAGAGGCGCCATGGGAATGTGGCAGCCAGCTGGTGACTGGCTGGTGAAATGAAGGCAACCGGTGGTGAGGTGAATGTTGAGGGGAGGAGAGAGAAGTTGTGCAGATGGGTGGACGAAAGGCACCAGTCAGATTATGAAAATAGGAGAGACAATTGGGGAGCTTATCAGTTCTAGGTTTTAGATCAGTTGTCATGGCTTCAATGTGGATAACAAATTGGGGAACCCCTTCTTCGATTAAAAATGGTTGCAAAAGCAAAAATTAAGAAAACAAACAAAAGTGATGGTATTGGTAATGTAAACCATGACTGTGTAGTTTTTTTTTTTTTAGTGAACCGACCCCCCCTCCTGAGTTTAGAGGATAACATTTTTCTATGTATATTACCCTAATGAGTTTGTTCTGTCGAATTGACTAGAATTTCTTATGAACAACAATGCTTTTCTTTTTTGCTTTATCAAATAACGGAAACTGTGGGAAACTCGAGTTTAACCCTTAGGTGGATATTGTCATTGTCTTTGGCAGGGGAGGGGGGTGTTAGTAATGAACTCAAGGAAAAAATCTTGTATGGATTGTCATGTTTTTCAATTGGTACTTCCTAAGATTATTATGGTTGTGGGAGACTGCTTTTTTTTGTTAACTAATATAGAATAAGTTTTATTTTAGCGCAGATATGTATTTTTACCACTCCATGTTCACCCGTTGTAGATTGTCTATACTGAAAAAGCTAGTACTACCATATTAGCCAGTTATCTTTGTACTATGATTGGGCTTTTGATTGTTAATATTTAGGTGATGCAATCTAGTTGATTCTGTGTCAGTGCGCTTATATTCTGAAACAAATGTTTTAATTTAATAATCTTATTTTGATGAATGACCTTGAGTAATTTCTTTTAATTCTGTGTTAGCCAACCTTAATCAGTTTTTGGGTTAATACTATGTCGTTGTGGTTGTTGTTCAGAAGCGACCAGAGCTACTCATCCTTGATTGCTGTCAGTACCAAATTTTTCAAGTTACTTGTGCTTCAGCTTATCTCTATCAGCACTTCAGAGTCATCTATACTTTACCTGCGTTGTGTCTGGTAGTCATGGGTTTGGTGATGTTTTAATTCTTTTTTCTTTTCTAACAAAGTTGCATTGTGCATTGCAGGTTTTGCATCAAATGGACACTGTGCAGACAAATACTGAACGCCACTCATATTCTGTCAAACTGTGGCCTCCGAGCCAGAACACAAGAGTCATGCTTGTTGAACGAATGACCAATAATTTATCAACAACAACTATATTTACACAAAAGTACGGAAGTTTGAGCAAGGAAGAGGCAAAGGAGAATGCTAAGAAAATTGAAGAAGTTGCATTTGATGGTGCCAATCAGTACTATGAAAAGGAGCCAGATGGTGATGGTAGTTCAGCAGTCCAACTCTATGCCAAGGAATGTAGTAAGCTTATCCTAGAAGCCTTAAAGAGGGGGCCTGTGAAGAAGGATAATGGACAATTGCCAAAATCTGAAACACTGGAGGCTAATGGAGAACTGCCAACATCTGAGACATTGCTTGAGACATTTTTTGATATATCTAAAGGCCCTCGAGCCTTCATTGAGGCTGAAGAAGCAGAGGATCTCTTGAAACCCCTCAAGGAAGAGGGGAATTCATATACTAAGATATGCTTCAGTAACAGAAGTTTTGGCTTAGGGGCAGCTCGTGTTGTAGAGCCCATATTAGCATCTCTTAAGGGTCAATTGAAGGAAGTAGACCTCTCTGACTTCATTGCTGGCAGGCCAGAGGCAGAAGCCCTTGAAGTCATGAGAATATTTGCAGCTGCTCTTGAAGGTTCGGTTTTGAAGTCCCTTGACCTTTCAAATAATGCCTTGGGTGAGAAGGGGGTTCGGGCATTTGGTGCCCTTTTAAAATCTCAGAGTAGCTTGGAGGAGCTTTATCTAATGAATGATGGTATCTCAGAGGAGGCAGCACGTGCCGTCTCTGAGTTGGTTCCTTCCACTGATAATCTGAAGATCCTTCACTTTCACAATAACATGACAGGAGATGAAGGTGCAATTGCGATTTCTGAGGTAGTGGAGCGTTCTCCATTGCTGGAGGACTTTAGGTGCTCTTCCACTAGGGTTGGTTCTGAAGGAGGTGTTGCCCTATCAGAGGCACTGGGAAGGTGTGCTTATTTAAAAAAACTTGACTTGCGAGATAACATGTTTGGTGAAGACGCCGGTGTGTCTTTGAGTAGAGCTCTATCAAACCATTCGATTCTGAAGGAGGCTTACTTAAGTTACTTGAACCTGGGGGATGAAGGGACGACTGCGATAGCAAAAGCCCTTGCGGAGTCGGCCCCTTTACTGGAAGTGATAGAATTAGCAGGAAATGACATCACATCTTCTGCTGCTCCTGCCTTGGCTGCCTTCCTGGGTGCAAAGCAAGGCCTCTCAAAACTGAACCTGTCTGAAAATGAGTTGAAGGATGAAGGAGCATTACAGATCGCCAAATCATTGGAGGGCCTTACCCACTTAAAAGAACTGGATATGAGCATCAATGCCATCAGAAGGTCTGGTGCCAGGGTTTTGGCTCATTTGGTAGCAGCTAAGCCAGGTTTTCAATTGTTGAACATTGATGGTAATTTCATCTCTGAAGATGGGATCGATGATATTAATGATATTTTGAAGGATTCTCCCGGGATTCTAGGGTCATTAGATGAGAATGATCCTGAAGGGGGAGACGAGGATGAGGAAAAGGATTCTGACAGGGAGGGTGATGATGAGGAGAATGAGCTTGAAGCGAAACTGAAGAATCTTGGTGTCGAGGATGAGGAGTAGTAGCTGTATTATCCTAGCCAGAGTTAGGTAGGTCCGGTCCGTTGCTGGTTATTAATGATCAAAGTTACTGTTGTCCACTTTTATATTGGGCATCATTTCGGTTTGGTTGCAATTTAGAGCATTTAGCAGTAGTGGCTTGCAGCTGAGCAAGAACTATATGAACTGTCTTAATTGTGTTTCCATCATTGTATCAAGTACCTCCTTCGCATCAGCAATGACGAACTGTGTTATG
Organism: Pharnaceum exiguum; assembly: GCA_900322385.1. Taxonomy (NCBI): domain Eukaryota; kingdom Viridiplantae; phylum Streptophyta; class Magnoliopsida; order Caryophyllales; family Molluginaceae; genus Pharnaceum; species Pharnaceum exiguum. The sequence goes on from ONZK01002971.1 coordinate 10,683, forward strand.
TGGTTATTTCCTGCCTTCCTGGTATAATGTGTGTCCATGCGGTTTCTTTTGTTGGTCTCTTTCCTTTTTACTGTTTCAAACTTTGCTCTATACAACGTATGATATGATTCAGGAGTTGTTTTTGTAAATTTTATTTTAGTCTGATGTTAATGCCCCGCATATCTGTTTAAGCGCAGCTTTGTTCAAAAATCTGTATGTGAAGTTCTTTACTAAAAATTGAAGGGTTCACAGCGGCGGGCAGCAGAAGGAAATCATACTTCCAAACGACAGTGACGGTGTTGAGTGTTGACGTTCGGAAAAATCAATCAGCCGCAGCTGTATGCAACTTGAAATGCATATGTCGTAACTCGAACGGAACTAGACCTGCAAAGTGACCCATGTCTGTTGTAACGACCCGTTTTAACTGTCCCGTTACCTTTTTAGACCTGATTTCTATGATCGACTACTGCCCGTAATAATCCAAAGCAATATAAATCGATCCGAACTTGCCGACCCTCAATTTTGACCCCAACTAAAGTTAAAAGACTAGGAAATTTATCATTTTGGATACCTGACCTTTATACCATAATACTAAACTGTGGTCCAAAGTATTCAATATGTCAAACATGATACTTATACTTTTGAACGTTTTACCAAAATGGGACCCCAAACAGTTTTCTATCTAAATTAGGGTTATTTGAGTAATTTTTCACATACAATTTGTCTGCATCATTTAGCTGAAGATAAATTACGAGAGAGACAAAGAGAGAAGAGAGTGGAAGAGAGATAATGGTTTTAAGTGTGATTAGATTTTATTAGGATATGAGTATATTTTATGGAGAAAAATATATTTTTCCTTTTGTTTCCTTGTTTTAGGGGGTATATAATATTGTGGACAAATCTTGCATGCAAAATTACTCAAATGACCTTGTTTGGTGTGTTTCTGTGACGGAAAACAGCTTGGGGTCCCATTTGGGTACAATGTTCAAAAACACTGGTACCCTATTTGACATATTGAATACTTTGGACCCCAATTTGGTATTATGATATAAATTAAATACCCAAAATGGTAAATTTCCAAAAAACTATTGTGAGTGGAAAAAACTTATTCTCCAGCCTCTTATGCCTTGTCCAATTTTAGGCGACCCGAATCTGGCTTGTTTTTTTTACTTGGTGCTGACTCATATCGTGCCTAAACTAATCATCCATGGTGCACCGGATGCCACTTGACTTTTTCAAAAAAAAAAAAATCAAGACAAGCATGTAATTCTTTTTTTAATTATCATTGATCCCCCTCACGGCCTCACCCCCACAATTATATGTAGTAGTTTTTTTTTTAAAACCATTCTATTTGCTTTACTTCTAGCATTCTCTCTCCCTTCTTTCACCTGGAAAGATATATGAGTATATGACTAATCATGTGATCAAGACTAATAACTTTAAATGAAATTTCTAATAACCTGACCATACATATATTACTAATGAGATCAGACATATGACTAATGAGTAGAAATATATATACAACTAATGAATATAATAAATATATTAGACTAAGAAGTATAAAACCTAGCCAAATACTACTATCGATTGTTTATGACTAATTATCCTTAAGCCCATCATGTATGAATAACAACTGAAAAGTGTACATGAAAATGACTACTTAAAACCAAACTATGACTAATGATTGTTAGGAAATGAGTCATACATGTATCGTAAATATAATGAAAATTGAAAACTCTAACATCTAATTAAAAAAACAGAAGGGGATAAATTTAAAAACACAAAATAATACAAGAAATACCTGAATATTGAAGCTAGATGGGAGTTTGAGGGGAAATCAAGGAAATTTTGAGCCATTCTGAGATGAATATAGAAGAGATTCGAGGGAGAATTGATTAGAGGAGAGAAAATAGAGGATGAGAGAGTGATAAGAGAATATGGGGATACAGAAAATGAGGGAAAATAGAGGAGAGGGAAGGAAGGAAAGGGCCGATGACTTTCTTTTTTTACTATCTTTTTAAGGGTGAATATCCTATCTTGGTCTCAAAAATCATAGGATCATAAGGGATAGATAACGACCATTATCAACCATTGATTTAGTCCTAGGTTTAAGGAGGGTGGTTGATTCAGTTTTTATTTTTTTAACCTTTTATCTTTTCTTTTGGCCAGAAAAAAAATCGAAAAAAAAATACGTATATTTTTTGTTTGATTTTTTTGCAAGGTCATGTTTGGCTCAGATTATCCAACAGTTCGATTTTTTTACCAACATTTGTACTTACGAAAGTTAACATTATATTAGTAAGAACAATGTATGTCTTCTATCCTAAATCAGGTCCGATAAATTATTACAACAAAAGTACGTTTTTGTACCAACAATTTGTAGTTCTGACGATGATAATAAAGTTTAAAGTTTCTGCACTTACATATTTGTATAAGTGTTAGTACAAATTAGTATATGAACGACACAATTCTTTCATCACTTTCGTAGCTACAATAACTTGATATTGTACCTACAATATGACAACAGTTCGATTTTTTTTACCAACATCTGTACTTACGAAAGTTAACATTAGTAAGAACTATATGAAACTTTCATCCTAGATCAGGTCCGATAAATTGTTAGAAGAAAAGTACGTTTTCGTACCAACAATTTTTAGTACTAACAAATTAATGAATTTTTGTACTAACAAATTTATGAATTTGTCACTACAATTATCCACATATTTCCAACAACGAAAATGCACCAAACACGTATTGGGAAAATTGAATTTTTTAATTTTTAACGAAAAAAATAATTCATTTTTCAAAATTTTCTTTTTTTTTTCCTGGTTAATAGGGGATTAAAAGAAAAGATAAAAGGTTAAAAAAATAAAATTAATCAACCACCCTCCTTAAACTTAGGACAATCAATGGTTGATAATGGTCCTTGTCTATCCCTTATGGTCCTATGATTTTTGAGATCAGGATAAGATATTTTCCAATCTTTTTAAAGGTGTAGTATGCCATCTATAAAGTGTAGAGTTACATCTAAATAAACTAGGTGGTGTATTGTTCGTCCCAAAATGAATTTATGCTACTACTCTTTAGGGCAAAGCATACCAGTGCAACGTAACTAATAAGTTCTCCGTATACTTAAAATTATTATGACCTTCATTTCCATTTCAATGTTCGTTCTAGAAAAAAAATATAAAATTTTGACTATCCCATGCTTTGGTAAGAGTTTTAACTAGTACGAGTTTTTAGACTCAAATACCACTTAATTACCTTTTTTTTCTAAAAATATGCCACTGTAAAAGTATAAATTCTGTCACTGCCCCTTTAATTATATGTTTCGCTTCCAATTGCCCGTTTACCTTGATTTTGACCGGAAATCACATGTTACCACCTATTCACTCCTATTCAATTGTTTTAAAAAAATTTCAGAATAAATCAACTAATTCAACTCCTGTAAGCACATAAAGAAGAACAAATATATGTGACGTCACAGATACTATCTGTCTATAATTTTTAATTGCATAGAGTAGGGATGGCAATGGGGCGGGGATGGGGCGGTATAGCCTAAACCATCCTCAACCACCAAAAAAATTTCTTCCTCCATCCCCGCCCCACCACC
>ONZK01002971.1:14621-25087 GCA_900322385.1 Pharnaceum exiguum
CGATATCCACTTAGACCCGCCCCATTGCCATCCCTAGCATAGAGCCAAGAGTAGACTAACATTCCAACGGGTTAAAAAGGTCTCCAAATCTCCATTCACAACAACGGCTACTACAAATCTAAGCAACTAGACATAAACAAAATGAGAAGACAAGACTAACAAGGAGTCTCCACTTTATCGCATTCAATTTATGATAATCGTTCAATTCTTTGCTGCCTCCTCCTGCTCCTCTCTGGTGTTTGATATTATCCAGTCTTCAAATTAAAAATTATAGACAGTTAACTCTCGACCCATCATGGACCAAAACACATCTACAATCTAGAGAATATGGAATTAAAATTATTCCAAGCTCACTGGACTAAAATTTCGAGCCTATACTTGAAAAGCATTGGCCTAAGGACTTGAGAGTCTCTTCAAAATGCTGGACATTAGTGCTTAACAGTTAACACAGGAGATAAGCTTTTGTAGTTGATTTCTGCACAAAATGTACCACAACTTCCATGTTTCACACCAGTAGTGTCTTCTTCAAGCCAGCTGGTATTGGCGTGCCGAAGAACTCCATGAAGATACTCACGGCAACTATGGTACTGCCCTAGATAGGAACATTGTCCCAATACGACACCGCTGATGAAATCTAAACTAAAAAAAGAATAATTTTAAACTAATGTGAAATTGATCTTACAAAAGTTATAACTATTTATTGAGGTTCACCGAACTAAACAAAAAAAAAAATGAATTCAACTAGATTGTTCAATACTACATACAGCAAATAATTTAGACAAAAAGAGTACAAATGTAAACAAGCCAAGGACCATGATGAATCTTTTAGGTGTGGCCGTGTGGGAAGGCTTACTTGCAGTATTGATATTAGGAGGGGCAATGAATTAGTTTTCCTAGTTTACTTGCAGTGCTCATATCATGAGGTGGTGCAATCAAATGGTAGTGCACATTTCCGTTTATGTGTATTTCGTAGTTTACTTATTTTGGTCAACAAATAAAATATTTTAATTATATTGATTAATTTCTCAAAAACATAACGAGGAGGTCACCGTGATTTCCGGTTTGCATCAACGCAAAATGGCATGTGCAAATCAAATAACCAATTACAAGGGCAACGACAGAAATTTCATTTTACAGTGGCATATTTAGAAAAAAAGAAGATAATGAAGTGGCAGTGAAGCCTAAAAACTCTAACTAGTACATATAAAAAGAGAATAATGAAGTGTTGGTAAGAATGAAATGTATACTGGACTTTACATCGTTATTCAATATTCAAAAAGAATTAAATTAGTAATTTCATATATATTATGTAGAAAGAAAATTATTAAAAATTTCTCTATTAAAATGAACCAAAGTTAATTGTCCAAACCCATTTTAACTCGATCGGAAAATTAAAATTAATTAGAGACCTGATCCGAAATGACCTCACCGAAAGCCAAACCGGTCCGATAATCCATTCAACCGAAATTGACTCGATCAGAACAAGAAATGAACCGAACTTGAACCGTTTGTCAGAACTTAGCGACATTTTCAACGCAGTTTAAGAGTGGAAAAAGGCGAAAGTGCACTGTACTGTACATTATTCTCGAAGATTAGACAATTTTGGTAGTCCATCTATAAGCAAACCTTTTGACAACGTATTTCTGAATAACAGCAATTCTGAAGTTTTCAAGTCTCTTGTTAAGTGGTGCCGAAGAATTGTCTCTTTTGGCACGTACAGACTTAAACGTTGTAGTGTAGCTTGACGTGATAAATGGTTTAGGTGTCGCTATTAAATTAACGCGTACGTAGTGGGGAATTTTCAAGCATTTTCATTCTAATTTCATTTTATGAATTGGTCTAGGGCTCTAGGCCTAGTTTACTAAGTCAAGCACCCTACTTTACTACTTTCCATGTTAGCTTTTTAGCTTAGGATGGCTCTATAAAAGCAGCTCTTGCAAATAGTTATGCCACAATAAATCAAGAAATAAGGTTTCAATAACTTTAAGTGTCTTATCGTGGCACTGAGGTGTAATACTCGTATTTGCTTGATCTCTGTTTCCCACTCGAAAACTCCTAAAGATACAGTCAGTGCGAGCTATATATATAGTCAAGAGTTGTTTTTACTCTTCCTCATCAGCAAACATACAAGGTGTGCATATGCATTTGTCCCTTGTCAATTTAGATTTGTGTATTTGTTACTTTTTTCAATTCAAGTCAAAGAAAGAGGGAAAAAATGATAAGAAGCGTGAGCTGACCAGAATTATTATTGAAAGATTATTGTGCATGTCCTATCAGTACTAGCTAAATTAAAGTTGACGATAAATGTAAATTTTACAGAGCGCGAGTCATGGGAAGCAGTGCTGGTTTCAAGTTTCTCCTACTGATCATTTGTGTCGCGCTTACTGCTGCCTTGACTACTGCCGGGAGAGGTGCCAAAGTTCGAGACTCACAGCATATCGTCAAAACTTTTGAGGTAGACATAATATATCTATTCTCCAGTGTAGATGTAGATTGTAGAGTAGAATGATTGAATTAAGCTCTTTTTTTTTTAGAGCAAGAATTTAGCTCATTTCATATAACTTTACATGTGAACAGCTGGTTAATTATTAATTCACACATGCATGCGTACTATATATAGCTTCGTCGAGTCCCAATTTTCTCTGTTACGATTATTCTAGCAGTTTTTCGATCAAGTTTACATGCATACGCAACAGTGGGATTGATCACAATATGTTTCTTTTGATTTGTAGGTGGATGGAACAGACACTGTGGATTGTGTGCCTATATACAAGCAGCCAGCTCTGGATCACCCTCTACTAGTAAATCACACAATACAGGTGCACATAAAGCCCTTCATAGTGTCATTTACATTAATAAAATAATTCATAACTGGCTATCTTGCTCGATACTTAGTTACGCACTAATTTTTGTTTCGACACAAGATATATTTCGTACTGCTGTAAGTCTGTAACACTAACTTTGGGGTGACATTTCTAGTGCATTATTCAAAGAGTACATTTACTAACAAAATTAAGATGTTACTGTACTGTCTTAATGAACTATCAACATGATCACTATGCTCTGTAATTTAATTCAATTTTTTCAATTTTCCTGTGTCAGTCTAACGGACTTTGATAGTTTCGGGCTAATTACAATCGTTTGCTATTTTCTTCCAATTTTCCAGATTCGACCTAGCACGAGAAGCAGCTTGTTGAAATCAGATGATCGAGTAATTGGGATCAAACAATCGTGGCACAAATATGGACGGTGCCCCCGTGGTTCTATTCCTATTACAAGACATCACAACTCTACTCGTCAGTCGAAACGAAGATATGCACCTCCAGCTCAAAATCTTGGATCAGACTTTCACCAGGTCAACTTCCCACCTCACTAGCATATAAAGCTAGGCGCTATATTTCATTGATCTATTGCTCATTTCTCTTACTGAATTAGCTGATGTATCTGACCGTTGATTTCTATGTATGAAATTACAGCATTCTGTAATAGCACTTACATCAACTGGAACAATCCAAGGAATACATGCAACCTTAAATATATGGAACCCTACGGTGAATGAGAACGATTTTAGCCTATCTCAACTGTGGCTCATGGCAGGAAGTGACTCCAATTTGAACACGATGGAAGTTGGCTGGCATGTAAGTAGCTAGGCAATACTTATTGTTTTCTTGCTAGATTAACGAACTAAGTATATGTGTCCAACTTACTCTTATGCATTAATTAGTTGAGGATCAAGATACATCAAGTTAATTTGAGTTCATTAAATTTGTATCTTTAGGTATATCCTGCAATTCACGGAGGCGATACCCAACCAAGGCTTTTCATCTACTGGACTGTAAGTTTTGTTTAAGTTACTAATTATGCTTCGTTATTATAAAAAAGTTATCCGTAGCTAATTCAGCCTTTTCAATGGGATCAGAGTGATGGTTACACCTCCACTGGTTGTTACAACATAGAAGGCTGTCCTGGTTTTGTGCAAACAAATAGTCAATTCACAATCGGCGGCACTTTCGACAGCATCTCTAGCTATGACGGCCAACAAGCTGAACTTGAGTTAAGCATAGAAAAGGTATTGTTTACTTGTCATATATATCTTTCCTAAGCTAGCAACATTTCATAGGTGAAAATCAAATGGAGCAATTTTGATAATTCAACCGTATGTATGATGACATGAATCCATGATCCACTCACCAGGCCATTTGATAAAAAAAGTTCATATACAAGGTTTTCCCAATAGCTCTTGCAATGACAGAACAAACTTAATTTTTTTGGTCCCTGCTGTCTCAAAAACAAAGTCACTCCTAACTGACATGAGTGATAACTCATACTTGTTTTGATTTTGATCAGGACACAAGTTCTGGAAATTGGTGGCTTTATGTTGATGGGGAAGCAATAGGATATTGGCCACAATCTCTGTTCAACACCTTGGCAAATACTGCAGATTTTGTAGAATGGGGAGGTGAGGTGTATGATTCTACAGGAGGAGGAGGACTACATGCTGCTACACAAATGGGAAGCGGGCATTTCTCTGCTGAAGGCTATCAGAAATCTAGTTACATTCGCGGTATCACGTATACCGATACCTCTGGCTCAGTAATTCAGTCACCACTAGAGAATTTTCAACAAATTGCTAGCACTACTTCTTGCTACGATCTAAGCTTGCAGAACCAAAATGAGCTTTTTATGTACTTTGGTGGCCCTGGATGTCAATAAAAAAAGAATACAAACTAGTGTTTATAGAATATATAAATAGCTAGATTATTGGGATTTCGAGAATATATACGTTTGTAGCACGTACTTGCAATAGCAGTTTATAGTTTTCATAGTGTATGTTTGAAGAATTCGTTCATGATTTTGACATTGATACGTACTGAAGCATTAATTTTAACAATTCGTCTGAGACCTTTGAAGTTCATAGTTTAAAATTTGGCACCTTCCAAATAATTTGATTTATATAATTTGAAGAACTAAACACGATGATTAACAATAGAAACAAACCCATTGGTGGAAGAGCAGAAGAATAGTTATCAGGTGTGTATGAGATCCGAAGACTCGCGGCAATGGTAATGTGGACATGCATTAGAAACTTTTGGCTTTATTGGAGGTGAAACTGATGAGGAAAATGTAGGCTATATCCTTGGAGAAGTTATTAAGTAATTTTGCTGGCTAATTCCATGTTTTATTCCGTTGCTGTCCCGAGTTCGAGTTGTACATGTTATTTTTCTTCAGTCTTCACCTCTTCCAACCGAGTATCAAAATCCAGTTCTATCTGTATTCTGTTCTATTCGGCTAGTTCGATCTCGGCTTAGTAGGAAGATCGAGTTGAACTAAACTTCCAAGTGTTTTGAGCCAATTTCTCTTGCAATGTCAAAACCCTCAATTTAAATAGAAGTAACCTAAAAGTGAGCAAAATCGGACTAAACTGAACGCATGCATCGTGAAGACTTCAAACAGCAAAGTTGGAATTCTCGCGCAGGAGCAAGACACAACTCACAACTGATAAGTGGTTCTGTTGATATCGGTACAAGGCTAGCTAATTAAGTGGATCAATCACATTGGGCGACACTGTTCAGTATGACTGACACCAAGATCTCCCAACGTAACTCTCTCTTCTTATTTTTCTTTTTGTCAGAAGTAGAGGTCGGGGAGTCGGAGAAAGTAGAGGGGTACGGATGTGAACCCCCCAGGCTGTGGATTCAGTCTCCTGCATGCTGTAATCCATTGGCTACAGATTGAGAATGTAGTGCATATGGAACAAAGAACACAAATTTAATGACTCATTGATCTGTTTTACCCTCTAAAAGTGATTCAGCAGCAAGTGAAAACTATAATGTAATTCAAAACATACTTTCCAAGGTGTACGTTTAACCTCGGCAATGCCATCACCTTCCATTTATTTAGTCAAGGATACAAGAAAGAGATCAGAGGAGTCAATCGAAACTTTTCCAGATATTTGTCTCAAAAAAAAAACCTAACGTCCGCACAGAATATCTGCTTCTAAGCCTCTTAATTCTGTCCTTACATTGTTTTAAAAATCAATCCATCCGAAGTCCAAAACTTACAACGAACCGAACAAGACAGGAAAACAGTGTACACAATAGACCGATTCACTGAAGTCCACATAGTGTCAAGGTCAGCAAGTAAACAATACTTAATCACATTTACGTAAACCAACAACGAACAGAACATCAAATGATCCCAAACAACCAAAGATAAATTCCATCTATAAACAGTCCAAAAGCATCCTATCCCAAAAGATCACATATGCACTCAAGTGAATCAACCGAACTATGGTAGTTATCGTCTTGTCTGCAAATTTTGGATTTTACATGTGCTTTACTTAAGTGTTTGGAGATTTGGCATGTATATCCACAACTCTATATCTCTATGATTATTTTGCATACTAACGATTTCGTAGTTAATGATTTCTCATTGCAGGTACAAATGTTTTTTATGGGTACATCGATTTGAACGATTTTATTGCAGGTACAAGGAAATTTCTCATAAAGGTACTAAGTGGGTCATTTTCAAAATAGTCTCCTGATTTTTCAAATCGGTGTAAGGTTGGTATATTAGGCTCTCTCAGTACCCCATTTGAGATGAGATTTATGATGAAATTGTTGTTATTGTTGTTGTTGTTGAATCTCACGAAACCATTTAAATTGTCTATATTAAAATGAACAAATAGTTGACGTGATTTGATATCAATATTCCGAACCGATTGCAACGGACAAGGCTACGCATACATTAGTGATGTGTCAACTCTCTATTAATCAATAAACTAAGTTAATTTCACATTCCATAAGAAACATTAAATCTTTTTAAAAATAAGGGAAACATGAAATTTCTTAAAGTTCAATTTGAAATTCAAAACGTCTTCAAATTAGGTAAGTGCTGCAATTTTGCAACCATTACATTCAGGGTGAGTTTGGGATTACTGTCAAGTGTTGTACCTGTAGCTGTGCTGTAGAAAGTGCTGTAGGGAAAGTGTTGTAAAGGTGCTGTAGCTGTAAACGAAAGCAGTTTAGTGTTTGGAGAGCTAATTATAAAAAAAATTGTGACTTCAATTACGGAAAGTAAAAAGACCATATTAGACATGTTGTCTATTTATTTAGTTATTTATTTTTATCAATTCAAATGTAATAAGTAAGACTAGAAAAATAATTTTTTATTTGTTTTCAAATTTATTTATCTCATCATTCTCTTCAAGGTTGTGCTATGTTATCAAAAAAAATAAGGTTGTAACGTAGTATGTATAGTACTAATAATAGGATTAAAAATCGATAAGCTTTTATAAATACAGAAATACAAAACAAGCTGAGTACTAACTTATATCCATCAGTATTCAGTAGTCCATGGTAAGGAATACCACGTGATGAGAAAGTGTTCACATGACAAAAGAATTAAAGAAGCCGTTTGTTTTTCATGCATGCAGACAGACAGCAGGACTCACTTGTCTTTCTTGATAAGGGCAAATCGGTATATTACAAATGAAAGTGCTGCGCGGTATGTGTACCGCACCTATGGAGCAACTGCCAACAAAAGTGCTGTACGGACGCAATTTGTGAACTGCGTTAACATACCGCACTTTCAATAAAATTACCAAACATCAAAAAACGGAAAAAAGTGCGGTCAGACGTAGTGTACAACAGTTCAACCTCAACCCCAAATGCACCCTCAATCAAATCACTAGATCGATCATCACATAATCTTTCCCAAAAAATAAATTTCCTAGCTTCGTGTTTTCCTAAGTAAGTGCTTTTCAAAAAAAAAAAATTAAAAAAATTATCCCCCACATTGATTAAATTTTAAAAAGATTTAAAAAACTCTTTTTTCTTATTCTTTTTTTGGATGTGGACAAGGGCTAAGAAAACACAAAAAATGATGTGAACCCGTTTCATATATGAGACTTGGTATTAATGACCTTCGGGTAGTCATTAGTGACCTCTCGAGTAAACAATAATGACCCTTCGGGTAAATAATAATGACCCATCGGACCCTATCTCATATACGTACGAAACAAGGTCACACACATTTTTCTCAACAAAGAAAAAATCAACAATTCTTTGGTACACTAGTGGTAAAATTACACCAGTAAATTTATAAACAATAATAAAGTACTGACTAATGACATTTAAAAAGTGACTAATAATATTATGTTGTAATACTTTACAAAAAACAACCGGTGTACCTAAGAATTTTGATGTAATAATTTTACTAACATAATTTTAGTGGTGCGAATGAGTGAGTGAGTAAAAGTGAATAATAAATTACCACCAATTTATGCTTCTAAAAAAATTACCGCCAAGTTTAGTTAAATTTTAGAAGCATATTTTGCGAGACGATGTGGTTAAAAAACAATGGGGCCTGAGGGTTCACTAAGCCAGCTCAGTTCATTTACACCCCTACTCCTCAACTTAAGTTTAGCTCAGTTAGTCCAGTTTCATTTAGTTCAATTTTTCGCAGTTCAGCTCGTAACTCGCGAACGTAATAAGTTTTGATCCTAATAGCCATTCATAGTTATTAGTATATCATTGGAAATGTCTCACCATATAGTTTTATAAACGTAAAATAATGGTAGCGTTTTGATAAGTGTAGTGTCAAAACAATTAAATAAAATGTTTAATTGTTTTCAATTCACTTCATTTCAGTTTAGTAAGTTCAGCTCTAAAGAACGTACTCGGTCAAAAATAATTTTCAATATATGTTCAACTATATTGTTCATTGGAAAAGTATTTCCTATAATCGTGTTTACTTGGGTTTATGTATTACAAACCTTAAAAATTCCAATTATATAGATTCTTGAGCAAATGAGAATTAGTTTACTTTCTTCTTTAGAGAAATTATTTTATATACAACTCTTTATTTATTTTTTTATCGATTTGTATGTGTTCTAATGTTCTATGTTTTTTTTTCATTATTTGGAGTGCTTATTGGTTATTAGCAAGTCTTTGGTACACCAGGTGGATTTATAACTAATAATAAAAGGATTGACTAATGACATCAAAAAGATGACTAATGATATTTATTGTAAAGCTTTGACTCCACGTACACCGGGCGTACCTAAGAATTGAAGATTTTGTTATTGTCCTTCAAGAAATATGTACTCTAGTTAATATGCATTTATAAATAATTGAACAGAGATATGGACTCTAGTAAATTAACTAATTCATTCAAATTATTTATTACCATATATTTTTATTCCATTTTATTGTTGAATTAGAAAAATTATATGATACAAATTTTTAACCGAAGAAATAAATTAAGAAGTGAGTAGGACCGAGATGAAAATGAAATGAGAATAGTGAAGAAGAGATCTTCGATTGAATAAATAGATCAATCAAGGATTGCTAACAAATCAATTTCCCACCATATTTTCCCACAACAAAGATAATCTCTAGTGCCACATATCACAAATTAATTGGTGGTGTATACAATTTATAATTACACTAGGTGTATGTGTACCATTGTCCGATTGCAACTCGATCGGAAAATCAAAATTAATTAGAATTGAAGCCTCCGAAATGACCTCACCGAAAACCAAAACCGGTCCGATATTCCATTAACCTATAATTGATTCGAATCAGAAATGACCGAACTTGAACCGTTTGCCCAAAATCTAGCGACATTCTCAACGCAATTTGAGAGTAAAAAGGCTGAAAGGCCACTGCAGTGTCCATTATTCTCGAAGGTTAGATATTTTTGGTTGTCCTTCGGCCTTCGCTAAGCAAAGCTTTTGACAACGTATTTCTGAATAACAACGATTCTGAAAATTAGAGTAAAAGTAAATTAGGAAAGAAAAATAAAGTTTGGTTTTCTTAGTTTATTTATGTTACCTTTTTGTAATTGGAAAAATAGAGTTATAGTAGTTTATGTCACACCAAGTATTAGGACTACTAGCCTATATATAGGCAAATTCTATGGTACTCCCAGTTGTAGGGAGCAACATACACCCATTAAAAAAAAATCAGAAAAAAAACCCATGTCTATCCCCAGTTCCCACTAACAGCCTCCACTCTCTCTCCCCACTAACAGCCTCCACTCTCCCTCCACCCCTCACCGACAAGCACCCCCAGCCACTATCACCACCACTTCCCACCGTCTCCGTCGATATTAGATTAGCCACTTCGCACCACCAACCCCAACTCACCAACTACGAAACAAAAGAACTCTCTCTCCTCACATCTGAAACTACAACCGTCCACCACCACCACCACCACCACTCTTCATAGTCGCCACTTTACTGTCAGATACAACCATTAATTTGTGACCCCTCAAAGTTAAATTTATTACCCCTTTAGCGCCATTTATGACCTCGTGAGATTCATTTTGTGACCCCTCAAACGCAATTTGTGACCCCTTTAAGTTTATTTTGTGACCCCTTTGAATTCAACCGTGACCGCCATTGGAGAGAGAGTGTATTTGGGATTTTTCTTGTGAGGATGAAATAATGAAATGGGGATTTG
>ONZK01002972.1:42689-75109 GCA_900322385.1 Pharnaceum exiguum
ATCAGTCGAGAGTTCATGTGTAAATGAACTCTCGACTCAGTGTCGGGGGTGGGTGGCGGGCGGGGAGAGGGGCGGTGGAGGGTGGGGTTAAATCTTACCTCCCAATAATCGTCTTGGCTTAAATTAATGCGGAAATACTTGTTATAGAATTATTTGACATAGATTTTGGTTAAGATAATGAGAAAGTTGGAGGAGAGAATTATTAAAAGTTTGATTTCACAAAAAAGTTGAAGTGAGAGTAAGTGATTTAAGGGGGGGGTTGGGTTTATGTATTAGGAGAGAGAGAGAAATCATTGATTTCACAAGTATGTTAGAGAGAGATAGTAAGAGAGGATTGATGAATAGAAAATAGAAGGAAAAGGTTAAACTTGTCCAATTTGTAAAAGTTTTAAAAGGGTTGTTGTATTTATCAATTTTGGGTTGTTGTATTTAGTAGTTATGATATATTATACGAGGATTTAACTTGGTTATTTTCCTCTCTAAAAAAAACTTGATTATTTCCAAATGCGTTGAGTTTTTTTTGCACCAGGGGGTTAGATGTTTTTTTTTAACTTGCACCTCCAAAGAACAGTTAGCACTAGTAGGCTAGCAGCATTTATTCGCTAGACTAAGCAAATTACTAGTACAAAGAAAGCCAAGTATTTTGATATTGGGTATGACGCTTTTAATTTGGACATTCCAATATTATTACTCGCATTAGTAACATATGCAGATCGATCATCAATTGAATATTTTTTCCTATGCTTATAGTTACCCAAGAAAATCTTACCAGGGGCATATTTTGACAATCAAGGAGGGTGAAGTTGTACAGTGATGCTTGACCATGCTAGAAGAATTCGAAAATGCAGGGGTATTCTCGTTAAAACCTTGACGGAGTTAGAACCGCATTGTCCCCATACCGTCCGATCCAAACCTTGGTAGATCGACCAGCATGTTAAGGGCGAAGGCAGCAGCAATTTACCCATCCAGTAGATAGGTCCTGTTTTAGAGCTCGAGAGCAGTGATAAAAGCAATGATGAACCAGGTCCCAAAAAGAAGAAGCAAAGATGAACTAATAGCTAATGGCCTAATGCCACGATCTGATGGGCTCATGGGCATAGATTCTTGTGGTCAGCGCTTTGCCTGCATCCAATTTTAAGTTTGCAATTCCAAGTCAGGATGAGGACCATGAGGTGTTTGTTGATGCATTTTGAAGACCATCATATTCACTGAACAATCCAGGGAAGATTATTGGGTTTGCTCCAGGTTGAGTTTGAACATTACTACGAGTATCTACTTATCTAGTCTATATAAATGCAGGATCCAGCAACACAATCTATCATATGTTTCTGAATTACATAAAATACCATCATTTATTTACCATAACTTTTGGCACATTGCTATTACAAAAAAAAACTAATGGCGCATTGCGCATACTTACAAGTTGCTACATCTACCATTGAACAAGAAGCTAACAGCAACAAGCAAATCATACATATGCCTTGGAAAAAAAACAGAGAAGAGCTAGAGTTGAGAGAGGACATCATTCAAGCGCGAGCGAGGGCGGCATACAACTTCCACTGGCTCTTCCTTGGGCATTATGATAGATTGTGTTGCTCGTTCAGTCATGTCTATTGTTCCAGGCTCAGATGTCTCCCAATCAAAGCACTGAAGTAGAGTAGCCAATACCATAGTAACATTCCTTAGAGCAAAGTTATTACCAGGGCAAGACCTCCTTCCTATGCCAAAGGGCATAAACTTGTACCCTTCCTTTTCCTTCTCAAACCTCTCGGGTTTAAACTTCAGTGGTTCCTCCCATAAATCAGGGTCCCTATGCAAAGCCCACGCATTGACAAAGAGCATGGTCCCTTTAGGTACGTGATACCCTCCAATGGTACAATCTTGTGACGATAAATGAGGGACTAGAAGTGGTGCTGGAGGGAAAAGTCTAAGAGTCTCATTGATAATGCAGCGTATGTAACTCAATTTAGGAAGATCAGAATCATCTACCAGTCTTCCTTTCTCAATATGTGTGTCCAATTCGTTTCTAGCCTTCTCAAGGGCCTCTGGGTGCATCAAGAGAAGCGACAATGCCCATTCTAGTGTTCGGATTGAAGTGTCTGATCCAGCGATCATCATAATCTGGCATATGCAGCGCATTCACATACGGTGTTAATCAATAAGTAAGATTTGTTGACAAAATTAAATTACGAGAACTAAAAACGCACTGTCACATCATATACTCACATATATTTATCGCGTCAAAATAACCAAACTGAAAGCATGAATAATACTCCTCTCGAAGTACAATTAAGCTCAGTTGAACTATATATCGAAATAATTTTGAATTGATTATAGCTGAACACGGTATATTTGGGGTTTAATTAACTGAAATTGTCTGGAATTTAACCAAGCTAACTGAAAGTGTACTGTTACTCTGTTAAACTGAACTTCTTACGGAGTAACATAATGATCGGTAAGTTTCTTTTGTTGTCACACATGATGTTTCTTCAAAGCTTTTAGTACGAAACAAGTACGAGTAAAACCACTAGTCGGCTAAAAGGAAAAAAAGAATAAAAGAAGTTATACCACTACTCCACTAGTACTGGACAAATTAAGTGGCGGAAAGAGTTAAATCCAGATTAGATATGCATGACCTGTGGGTCGGCTGGCGCACACCTAATTTGAAATCGAGGTTACGTTGCTCACTAATAATCATTATCCATTCCTAGCTTTCGTATATTACGATAATCTTTGCGCATTATATAATCAAATTTATATTATTGTGACAATAAGTACTCTTGCGTCTTTCAATTCAATTATTTTTTGGTATAATACACCATCAATAATTCTTTAATTTAGTTTCAGTTTCTAAGTGTTGATTGGATGTTGTTAACTTTTCCTTATTTTTGGTTTAATTGACATGATTACACCTTTCAATCATTCAAATACGTAACTATCAGCCGTCAGAACTGAAGAACTAACCATGACGCAGTATAATTTTGAGAATTAAATTCAGCACGTGGAAACATCACACTCATTTAATCATTTCTGATGCTACCCATGCTATTTTAGTTATAGAAGTAGACTTTTCTCAAGTTCTGTTGGATAGAAGCTAGCTGTATGTAACTCAACAACATGATAATTAAGTTGATAACTAACCAAGATTGAAGACAGTAATTATTTTAGAAAATGTAGATAGCAAACATATCATATCAGAAGAGATTAAGTATTTCCTTACCAGGATTATCCCCTTCAAAATGTCATCTGTGTAGTATTCTGAATCAGTTTCTTGCAAGTCTAGCAAGTCGTCAAGTAGTGTCTTTTTGCCCTCTTTATTATGATCACCAACTGTTCTACCAACACTTGCACGGTTTTTCCTACACTCATCAATCAAGTTTTGTAGGTAAACATCTCTGTCTTTTCTCATTCCTATCATCTCCTTTTCCATCCCCTTATACCCTATCCATCTCAAAAATGGCACAAAATCACATATGGTCATCAAATTTGGAGGTGCATACATAATCGTAGTATCCCATTCTTTCCCATTTATCACCTTCATTACAATGTTACGTGCAAGCTTGGAGAAAAGTGAACTTATGTTCACCTTTTGGGTACCTCCCATGCAACTTTGTGCTAGCTCCTTAACCATGCTCCTAATCTCAACCCTCCTGATTGGGGCAGCTAGCTGAATTTGCTTAGCTGAGAAGGTGGTTATGGTAGTGACTCGTCGAAGATTTCTCCAATGATCACCATATGGTGCCCAAACCACGACGGACCCATTGTAGGCCATATGTTTAGTCATTAAGAATTGGGGCCTGTTGGCCCAAACAACATCGTTTTGGGAGAAACATTCCTCGGCGACCGATGGGGAAGATACTACAAGAGCACGACGTTCACCTAGTTTAAGATACATTACTGGGCCATATTTTTGGGCTAATGTTTGGAGGGTCCGATGGATAGGGAGTTTGAGGAGGTAAAGATGACCCAATATAGGAAGTGATAATGGTGGACTTGGTGGGAGGCTCTTCTTTTGTTTAGGGGAAGAAAATATGATTTTGTAGAGAAAGTAGATGGTTACTAAGAGAGCTATAGAACAGTATGTTATCTCTGTATGTGTATCCATTATTGGTTCGTTCTGCTTTTGTGTGAATGAATGGAAGTGTTTTGTTTAAGACATAAGCTGCTGATATGGATAAACGTATTGATGTTGCACGCTTATATATAGTAGAGGTCAATGAAGTAAAGGAAATGAACAAAACTGATGTAGTATATTTGACACTGACAAAGAGTTAAAAGACACCACATGCACTGGATCAGCTTCTAGAAATATGGCTGGAGGCTTGACTGGAGTCGTGCACAAGTAAGGTTTTGTTTAATTGTCATTTAAGCATGGGAATAGAGTTTTATGGGATTTGTAATCCCATGGCTCCTTGCTTCCTTGGAGAATATAATTTTTCCATATGATTACTGAATAAATTAAAGTACAAATCTAATGAATAAACAAACAAGCTAACTCAGCAGAGTAAATTTTATGCTGCATGAGCAATTGCTTGTCTAGACGTTATCTGATCTATCTATACTATAAATTAAAGTGCAAACCTTCACAAGAATTGCTTATCTAAACCTGCACTAATTTACCAAGTGTTATCGACACATGATTTTCCTATTAATTGTTTTTTAAGTATAACTCTTATATAGTACTATCTAACTATACAAAACATTCATATAATCAAATGACAAGTGGTATCTCTAATATGATTATTGTTTTCCTAAACATTAGTAATTTATTTATTTATTTATCTCACAATAACACTTTCAAATTGTGGTTGATAAAATTGTTAAATTTCTTATGCCCCATGCATTGTCAATGGGTCATCTTTTTGGTCAAGTTTCAATGCATTCTAGCTCCTCTTTTTTTCCTTTTGTGTGTCAAATGTTTCTAACAATTTAGGGTGTGTTTTGGTCGGTTAGAAATAAAATGAACTGAAAAAGGGGCTGCCGACAAAACGGAAGAGACTGGCTGATTCGATCAAGTATAAGAAAGTTAAAATTATAATTAAAAAAGAACCGAAAAAAATAAACTAACTAAACAGAATGATCCAAATCGAAATATGCAACTTATATTATCCGATCGGAAATTAAATAAGCCTGAACCAAACTTACATAGATGATAGATCCGCTTCATCCGTTTCCCCGGTCTAGAGAAGACGAAGAAATGGTAGTATGTTTATTAACCTCCACGCACATAACTTACGAAGTTACGATGTGCAATGATGATGTAAGCGATGAGATAAGCATCTTTGCCCTTTTCGGATTTCACAATTATTGGCCTAAGGGCGATCGGATTTAGTTCGTTGTAGATATCAGCCGCTTACACTTACGTCACTGCTTTGGCAAATGGTTGTCTGATTTACATATTTCTTCTGAAGGAGATAGAGTGATGATTAAACCCTACGGAGTATTTTTTTTTGGAGGTTCATTGAGTTTTTTTTTTTTGGTTTGAGAGAAAGAGGATTAGAGAGTTGATTAATCTGATCATTTCATCTATGCTGGAGTATGTTGAGTGTGAATTACCGTAGCTTCAACTAGGTTAACATCTTCTAAAATTATTTCACAAAACGTTGTGTAAACCGTTTCATATATGAAAGTATGAAACTGACCCCTCAAGTAGTTATTAATAACCCTCAAGTGAACATTAATGATCCTTATCACCCAGTCCCTATAAGAAACGGGTTCACATAAATTTTTTCAATTTTTTATACCAATTTTTGGGGAGTTTAAAAATTTCATGTATTTTTAATATTAATATTCCATGTTCATAAAAAAAATTCATATTTATAAGTCCTCAGTAATAAAAACATACTCTCTTCATATTTAGGCCCTGTTCGTTTCGCAGCTTATTCAATAATCATAAATTTAACCTTTACAAATAAGTTGTGTTCATTTTGTCAACTTATGGAGGCAGTTTATCAAATAAGCTAGCTTATTTGGTAAGCTATATGAACTAGCTTATCCGATAATCTCCTATCCATAAACTTTCTATATTCCAACATTACCCCTACTGAAAATATTATCCCTTATAATTAATGATTATAGTTGTCCTTTTATGTCATTTTACATTGATCAGCTTAAGCTTCATCTACTTCATCCGAACAACCAAATTAGATTATCTCTTAAGCTTCAGCTCCAGCTTCAGCTAACGAATCAGTTTCAGCTTCAGCTTCATCTATGTTTGCCGAACAGACCCTTAGTAGAAATAGATACAACTTGTCTAGAATATATAGTGTCAAATACAATTAGATGACAAAAATGCAAATCAAAATTTTAATACATAAATTCTTATTTTTACAGGTTCATGAGAAAGGATAATCAAAACCAACATTGACCCAAATCCACTATAATCGAGCTAAACCCGCTGCACAATTGGTAATTTGGTATGTACGACATCTAAAAGCATTAGTATTACAATTCCTCCCTTTGTTTCATGTGCTCTAATCGGAGATGTGACTAAGTATTACACTTTCTGTCCGCCTTTACCAATACTCGGACATGATCTCCATTGAACAAAATCGCGCTCTCTAATAAGGTTTTAATAACAGTCTACCATGTCGCCAATGGTCTCCATAAGAAGCCCAAAATAAAGCATATAGTGTATGCCCAATAAAAGGTTGGGCCGGTTTGCAAAAATAACGTCCTTGCTCGTGTTTAAAACATTATTCAACGGACAATGAGGACCGGAGGTCGTCCTAAGTCTCCTAACTTAAGTGAGAAAATTGACCCATATTTTTATTTGCATGGAGAGGTCTCGAAGGGTCCGGTGAAAAGGGTTCTTGAGGAGGTGGAGGTGTCCGGTAAAACATGCTGATCTTGTTAAGTACTCCGTAAGAAAATTGTTGCCAAAGAGCTAGGATACAAGACAGTGAAGACACCACCTCCATAAGCAAATCAATTAGTTTCTTTTATGTAAGAATGGGAAAGTAGATGTATGTTCGTTCATGTGCTAAGTGAGCAACCGAAAACTATTTACTTTCTGTAAAATTATGTTATCAAACAATTTATTAGGTAGTAACAAATTGGTCAAAGTCCATATTTGATCTGTATACCTGTATTGAAGCCTTGAATTGAAGGTACATGAGCAATATATAAATGGTCGAACGGTAGCGTGCCATCCATTTAATGATGGCAAATATATGTAGTTCTAAGGCTAAGAAGATTAATTACATGGGAATTTATATGAGTGATGAATTGATGTTTGACTGTTTTGAAAATGGATATTGGCAATTTCTTGTTGCTGGATGCGCAATGGAATAAAGGTGTAATTTCTTCTGCACTCTTTCCTTGACGATGTATGTAGAGTGACTGAGAGAGGACCATATTGCAGGTCAGCTACAACCTAGGTTTGAGAAGGCGAACTCTGCTTCGGCACAAACCTTTTTGGCGAAGCTTTGTTACCTTTGGTTGGAGAGGAATGCAAACAAAAAAATAATCAACACATGAGGCATTGTAGCTAGGATTAGGTTACTATAGCTGCTTACTATTTCGAGCGTCCACTGGCCTGCTGGCTATCGATATCACATAGAGAATTTGTATCTAAGATATGGCGTTCTAATAATTTTATTAATGAGATCAGTGCTGCTTAAGATGGATAATCGTATACGTACAGTGCGCTGACTGTGGCATAGAGAAGTGTATACTTTCTACATTCTCGTTGTCCTTCTCTCCCGATTGTAATAAAGGCTTCATCATACATAGACAATTGTGTGCAGATTTCAGTACAATAATTCATTCCAATATTTCAGTTTAGTTTTAGTTTATTTTAATTCAGTTTCGTCCATTCCAATTTTGGTTAATTTTTTTTAGTTCTTAGTTCTTTTTGTAATTAAAATCCAATTTAATTTTAAACAACTCAGCAAAAGAAACAACCGAAGTCATCTGCCTTTCTATGCTTCATCCTTCATGTCGATCTATTCATATAATTAACAATGAAAAGATTCCGTGAATATATTGTTCTGGAATTCACCGGAGAGCGCCCGGCCTTCCCCTGTAGTAAATCTCGCTTTATGCCGGCCTCCATTTTGTCTAAGGAGGGCCACAACAATTTACGATGGATCATATACCTCCTCTCGGACATGAGACACGTGTTGCCCGATTTAAGCAAAGAATGAAAAGAATCGTTATTTGCTATCAATTCAACTATGTAAAAAACAAATACATTTTGCTACAGTGTCTAGTTGCTTTTAGCAACGTAGGATCAAATAATGCTGGTACGAAAACTGGGTTCTAATGCCCTATATATATAAGACCATGTGACCCAGTGACCATGCACATTGAAAAACCAAAATTAGAGCTCCTCCCTACTTCCACTTTCTGAATCTTCTTAAGCACTATCACCATGACACGACTTGATCGTAAGATCAAAAGCTTTTACTCAGGTGACAAGCAATCTGCCGTTCGGGATTGGGATGGCATTTACGAGGAGTTGAAAAGAGAATACAAACCTGCTATTGATATCGGTAATGTTGGCTTCGATGACCGGACTAAGATGTTCCAGGTCTCCATTGATCCTGGATTTTGTGAGTGGGCGTTGCTATCATACAATATGAATAGACTTATGCTCACTTTCATCCCACCGGGAGGGAACTTGGTCCCAAGCCAATGGGGAAACCCCCCAACTGGATATGGGCCTTATGGGGGAAATTCAGCAAGCCAAGATCAACAATTGCAGCAAACAATCACTAACTTAGGCTATCTCGTGCAAGGTCTACGTGACATGCGCGATAGACTAAGTCGCTTGGAGATGGCCGCTAATAACCGCCCCCCTCAAGGGCCAACCTATCCTTCTGCTGGTCAAGGACCTCCTCCTCCTCCAAGTCAAGGTCCCGGTTATCCCCCCTCGGGACAGGGAACTTGTCATATTGACCCAAATCAATGGTCCCGTTATCCCCCTAGTCAGGGCACCGGGTATCCTTCTGGTCCGGGATCGGGTTACCCTCCTCCTGGACAAGGGTCTGGCTATCCCTCTTTTGGACATGGGTCATTTCCTTTAGGCCAAGGTAATCCACCTCCTGGTCAAGGCTACCCTCCTCCTGGACAAGGGTCTGGCTATCCCCCTCCTGGACAGGGGTCCAGGTATCCTTCAGGCCAAGGAAATCCACCTTCTGGTCAGGGGTCCGGGTATCCTCCTTCTGGTCAAGGCTACCCTCCTCCTGGACAAGGGTCTGGCTATCCCCCTCCTGGACAGGGGTCCGGGTATCCTTCAGGCCAAGGAAATCCACCTTATGGTCAGGGGTTCGGGTATCCTCCTTCTGGTCAAGGCTACCCTCCTCCTGGCCAGGGGAATGGTTATCCTCATCCTAGCCAAGGGTCTGGGTATCCTCCTTCTGGTCAAGGTAATCCACCTTATGGTCAGGGGTCCGGGTATCCTCCTTCAAGTCAAGGTTACCCTCCTCCTGGACAGGGCTATGGTTATCCTCCATCAGGGCAAGGCAATTATCCTCCTTATTAACCTTAGTGTGGAGGAGAAGAAGTTTCCTACCGAAGATATAAGGGCATTTCTCCTGCAGCACACCTTGAGACTCAGTAAGCAATAATGAGGCTAAGCGCTTAAATTGCTCACAGCATTTGAAGTTGTGACGACTAGCTTTTCTACTCTTTTAAGTACGTTTTCCTTGGAGTACTATCAGTAGCGCGCTCTGTGTTTAAAAGTCATGTGTTCCGTTCTCCTTTGATGTACGTAGTATTTACCAGCAGGGTTAAGAAGTGATTCCTAAGTCACCTTGAAGGTGTTCGGATCGGATAAATTGAGCATATAGCTCTCTATTGGTGTTCAATAGTCAATGCTGTAATACTTGTTTCAGCTATTATAATTTATCAATTATGTCGATTTGTATTTGAAAAGTCAACGATAATATATGTTCAACATTTGCACCGAGAACTTATAATATGGCAACCATCATGCTAGAATTTGCTGCTGTAGCCGAAACTTGTAAAATTACGGATTCCAATCAATATCAAGATCATATGTCATGACAAAGAACGACTTAAGTGTTATGTAAGTCCACACCAGCTAATTAAGAAAGTAAAATATGCAGACTCCAATCAACATGCAACGGAGTATGTAGTAGTAACAATTGCACTGCACGAAGTCTCGAATTTTCAAAAAAGATGTAAAACGTACAACAGCAATCCAATAAGACTTGTAGATCGAATGCATCAGGAGAACAGAAACATTAGTGCATACAGCCATACAGGAACAACCGACAACATACCATCTCGCTACGGTACCTAGCTAGCTAGCTAGTAAAGCCAAGTAGCACTAGCGCCCTAAACGATGTCGAACTAACTCAAAAACTAACCAAAACTATACCAAACAAATTAGGCATGTTCTTTAGGATATGCAGAAATCAGTTTAGTGAGAATGAAATATATAACTAGAAAGTAATGAGTTCAGCTAAAACCAATTTAGATAAGCTCAATTCAATAAATTCAAGCGCAATTTATATGGTACACCTAGTTGTACAATAATCATTATACACCTCAATACATTTTGTTACCATTTTGATGAATTTTCTTAGAAACACAAATTGTTGGCTTTATTATTGTTTTAATAAAAGGCAAAAACATTATAATTGTTAGATGATTATTTTGTTTTGAAAAGACTGTTGAGTTTTATATGGCATGGCTTATTTTCTATATGAAATCAATCAAGGAGATACTCAAATCTTGTTCTAGAACTTTGAAAAACCTTGTGCAAATCAATTTAACATGTGCACAAATTAATATTGCAACGCCTACTTGCTCCTTTAAAGCGTACATGTGAACATGCTAATAAAAAGGGTTAGCTTCAAGAATAATGCAAGACGAGCACACTAAGCTTACACCTTCAATTCAAAACCATTGTACCGTGCTTCAATTTCAATCTCAATCTAGCAACATAAGGTTTCTCAAATAGTAAACTAGCACTTGGTTCCTCAACCTTCAAACATACACTCAAAGTGCTACTACTTATCATCAGTATAGAAGAGTTTGGAAGTGATCAAGTGATACAACGAAGGATCAGACTAGAGAACAAGAGACCTTGCCAACAACTTTAATATCTGTCTTCTCTTGATCTTATACTATATTCTTTTATCTACTCATTTATACTATTGTGCATTGTACTCTATTTATTAATAGTTGGGATTGATTATTGCAGGCTAGATCAAGAGGTAATTAACTCTATTGTATCCAAACACTAATGAAGTGTTACGGTTGTAATAAATCACTATTAATAAAAAAGTGGTTAAAAATCCGAGGACTGTACTTAGGCTTGGCCGAACTAGTATAAATCATTGTATTTTGTCCCATTTTTAGCTCCCACATATTTAATTTATGATCATTTATTTGCATCATTCATATAGTGTCATACGGAACAACACAAATGCATTTCAAAATGCATTATTATATATGAGACACAAATGCATTATTTTATTTTACAAGGTAGGGGAGGGAGAAGGGCAGAGAGGAGTTCAAAAATCAAAATACACCTAACTTTATCATATAAGAATTGCACCCCTTTGTAGCCTAATAATGTCGGCCTGGTATTTCTTCTTTAGGCTTTGTTCTTCACCAAGATTGCATGATAATGTGAAGAATAATAAGATATCAGTCTCTAGTAAGTTAGGGGTCTTTTCCTAACGATTCAAATATAACTACAGCGAAAACCTTGAATTAAATTAAACAAACAACAGTGAATCTTGAAATCAATTAATAAGTTGAGTATGAACTGAACTACATTTTATAAAAAAAAAAGGCTAAGAGAATTCATGAAGAGCATAACTTATTAATTTAATTTTATAGAATGAAATGAAAGGAAGTCAACTAAATTGAACTCAAATCGTGAACAAAATTGAATGAAAAATTAATGATGGAAGAACATATCATGGAAGTACTGATAGGAAAACACAAAAAAAGCGAATGAAATTCACTTCTCTTGTATAAAGGACCATCAACAAGTTTAGAGTGGATCTTCCCTAGCTTATCTAATTACTTTTGCAAATAATTTGTCTCCTACACATCCAAATCATTTAGAGCTGTACCATACATTGCCTATAGCATCCTGCAAAGATGACAATAATATGTTTCTTATTACTTCCGTTACATCATCTCCATGTGTCTCGTGTTCACTATCACTTTTTTTAAGGGGAATCTACTTTACTATTTAAGTACTCCCTCACGAAGATTGTAGAAGCCAAAGCAAATGAAAACATCAATGAGTAGTAGTACTAAAGTCACCAATTCACCATATCTTCTCAAAGGCCAAAGC
Organism: Pharnaceum exiguum; assembly: GCA_900322385.1. NCBI lineage: Eukaryota > Viridiplantae > Streptophyta > Magnoliopsida > Caryophyllales > Molluginaceae > Pharnaceum > Pharnaceum exiguum. The sequence continues at coordinate 54,976 of ONZK01002972.1, forward strand.
GTGTGACACGAGCATACCACATCAATAGTTCACGTACTTATGCTCTTTTAATAAAGTCAATTTACTTCGCGAATTTGTGATTATAGTTGGCGTTTGCACCTCGCGCATAATGGTATGAGTATAATTGAAGAGAATCCCATTTTCCAGAAATTTCTTGCTTTATACAACTTCAATCCATTCGTTTCCTTCCTTTTTAACTACATCATCTCCATCACGAGAGCAGATATAACACATAGCCACATCTGAGTATCTGACATGTGGCATATTAGCTTTATCTTTTGAATATGTGCAAATCGATCGAGGATAAGACACTAGACACCATATCTAATTATTCTACCCAATGCGTGAAACACGAGCCAATAATTATATCAGTAATTCATGAAATAATGCACCTTCATGAAGTACAAGCGATATTGCAACTTTGCAAGTTTCAAGTTTGTGAATTGTAATTGTAGTAGTGCACTGGGATATGGTGAGTAAAAAAAGTGAAATTTTGCATAGCTTAAATTGTGACAACATAAATTATAAAAATTCGACCAATGTTTACAATATTCTCAATTCTACAAATATAGATCCGATTTGCTAAAGTTTTTTTAGAAGTTTTTTTTATTTTACAAATCGCTATAATAGAGATTGATAAGTGAACTTATTGGTTCATGGATAAGGAGATAAAATTAGATAGTATGTTTATTTGATGAAAAATAATGTGGAGGAGTGAGAAAGAAGGAGAGACAAGTGATAAGTGAATCAAAGTTAGTTCACCATAAATGAGGCTTCTATAATCTTCGTGCTAGGAAAAGAACCAAATTGCAAGAATGTAAACTTACTCCGTAGTATTGTTAAATACTTCTTGAAATATGGTTTGGTTGGTCCAGACAGTATTACTAATCAATAAATTTTGACTTTGTTTTGTTCAACTGATTAAAAGCTTAATTATAATGAACTTAACTATAAAAACTGAATTTAACAGAATTTTACTCGAAATAACTGAACTAAACTGAACTGGAATGAATTATAGTGTAAATATAACTAAATAATTAACTGATTAAGGCTCTGTTTTGTTTTGTTTGCTGGTTGAAAACTTAACTGTAGTACAATACTAAGAACTAACTACATAACACTTTTTGATGAATTAAAGTATGGAAGAAAGTATGGTGACTCCCAGAAATTGTAGCCATGAGAGCCACCATAATATAGTGTAATCTATACAATTGATTTCGCCACATCAATTAATCTTGGCCATTAAAGACAACAAAAAGTCTATAAATAATGGAAAAGTAATTAAAAATAGAAAAAATTAACTGGTAATCCAGAATGGTGTAAAATAATTTAAATATTGCTCACAATTTTTTTTAAAGATTTTTTGAAGTGTTTGAAGTTTAAATTTTAATTTAATTTTTCAAAAAAAAAACTTTTCCACAACAAGTGTGGTCAAAATAAATTTTGTAAAATTATAATTACCTAAGTTTTACTTTTTGAGATTTTTTCAAGTTATAATATGATAATTTTAATAATCTTTTGGATTAATTTATATTAATTTCCTGTTTAACACGTACATATGAACGGCCATGATGTGTAGATGGCGAAATCAATGGTCTAGATTACACTATATTGTGGTGGCTCCCATGGCTACAATTTCTGGGAGTCACCATACTTTCTTCCATTAAGATATTCTATAAAATTTTGAATGTGCTTTAATTAGTACCGGAAATTATGTCCACTAGTTAGATACTGCATTGTTTGTCGAAATTCAAAATTGCATGGTTGTAGTAATAATTAATAAGTTTGGTTTTATTGGTTGTTAACTGTACGTTTTCTACTTGCTATAGAGTTTATTATAGCAAAATGTTACTCCGTATGTAGTTAGTTCTTAGTATTGTAGTGCTTGATCTATGTGTTATGTGTAGTTCTCACTTTATAAGTTTTCAATTTAGTTCAATTTAAGATTTTTTAATTCAATTTAGATTCTAAATAACCAAGCACTGTACGTACGTGACGCATAGGCACATCCAATTTGATCATCCGAGATTTATATAAGACCGTAGTCCCTCCTCCCTCCATTTGCATCCTTCCATTAAGCGAAAACACATAATAACTACTCATAACGAGCTCCTAAACACTGTGTTGCTTGCATTCTTTGAAGCGAAGCCAAAAACATTACCATGACGCGTACTGAGCGCCAGATAAGAAGCTTCTACACAGGCGATCGTCAAGCCACAATGATAGACTGGGATAATGTTTACGAGGACCTTAAAATGAGATACCAACCAGCCATTTCTATTGGTAACGTTGGTTTTGATGATAGGTCCAAGATGTTTCATGTCACCATAGATCCTGATTGGAATGAATGGGCACTGTTGGGATACAATTTAAACAGACTAGCTCTTCATATTGTCCCCCCACAAGCCACACCTGCAGGGTATAACAGCTACTGGGGTGATACAACTGGCCAGTATAATCAGCAACTGCAGCAACTCAACAGTAGCGTCGGTCATCTCCTGGATGATCTACGTGACATGCAAGATCGATTGGCTCGTCTCGAGACGGCTATCACTGGTCGTCCCAGTTATCCTTATAGTCAGGGACCGTCCACTTACAGTCATCGGTCACTTCAGGTTAAGGCAGCTGAGGTTGAGAAAACTAAGTCTGAACCTGAAGATCAAGAGAAAGCTGAGGGTGATGAGGAACCTGAGAAGAAGCCTGAAGATCAAGGCGTCCATCCTGCAGCAGAAGCCACCACAACATAAGTCGGAAGGAACCTAAGATTGACCCTTGGTGGAGATCATACATGAATAACATGATCATGAAGATGTATCGTCTGTATTTTCATTTCTTACATAAGTAGCTTGCAGTACTATGTCGTCTTGTGTCTTTCTGTTTGTATCTTCTTGTGTGTTTCGAGTTTTTACTGCTAGGTACTGAGTGTTGGCATCTACTTCAGTTCACTAATGTCACCAATTCAAGTCTGGCTATCTATGGTTCCTGTGATATCTAGTTGTCTTGTATGTGCGAGTCTTTGATTAGTCCATGCTGCTTTTAAGTACCTGTACGTTGGCGCAAGAGGTGATTCCTGTTAGTCCGGCCTGTAGTCCTCTGCCAAGTTTGGAATAATTGTACTGTGGCTCCATGGGTATTCAATTATCAATGTTGTAAGAGTTAGTCTTCCAGTACTTTTGTACGGAGTATGTTATGTTACACTCATTACTCAGGAGTCAAGATTAGCCCCCGTGAACTGTTCGTTTTTATATGCTATAATTACCGATCATACGTACGTGCTACAGATATACTCTAGTAACAAAAAATTGGCGACGCTAAGATGATCATGTAAACGACTAATTGAACGAAGCAAAACCATCAATGCTCAAGACTTGAGCAATTATAAGCTAAAGAATGTAAAGCAAAAAGATTCCCGCGCACAACAAAAAGTTCTAACATTAGTAATGCTTAGCTCGAAGTCTCCAATCTCCAAAACTCATTAAAAATCAGCACTTTCTTTTCTTTACAACGGGGCCAAGCCCAAAATCACACCTATAAATTAGAGGTGGCAAACGGGTATAGCGCATCAGGTTTGTTTCGCTTTTTGTTTGGGTTAGGATCGTTGACCGATATACTCAGTTTATTTCAGTTCAGTTCGCTTCGTGTTAGAATCGTTGACCAGTTAAGTCAGTTTAATTCGATCGGTTTAGGTTTTTTGAGTTCAGGTACAATTGGGTCTCATCGGATTCGGCCTTACTTAGGTTTAACTTAACTAATTCAATCGAGACAAAATCAGTCCGGTTCAAGTTAGTTCGGATTTCAAATTGAATTATAAACATCAAATTTTGTTCAAAAATGGGTTTAATTTGGATTATTCGGGTTGAGTTATTATGGACGGGCGATTTTGACACCTTTAAATTTAATTATGTTTTAGATCTTGGTGCTTATTTGAATAACCCTTGGAAGTACAAATTCATGTGAATTTCAATATCACACCCAATATGATCATTTTCATTTTCCCACTTAGTCCTAGGCATGTCATATGAATATATTATGATTGCTCAATTAGAAAGAAATGAAAGGTCAAAAGATTGAAAATAAAGGGAAATGAAATGAAAAGGTTAAAATTAGGACATGAGCCCAACAGAAACCAAACAAATAATCGAAATTTTCCCTCCCTCTCTTCTCTTCTCTCTTTCTTTCAGTTTCAGGTGACACCATTAATTATTTTCCATATTTCTTTTTCCATCTTTCGTAAGTTCTCTCTTTCTCTCGCATTTCTTTTTCCCTTTTTTATTTTCTTTTTCTTCTTCTGGCCTGGGTAAACATAAGGTGGGAAATTGTGTATGAGATAGTGACATGATGTCATTTACGTGACAATTGTGAAATGTGAATTTGATCATTTTATGTTTGCATGCCATTGTTCTACATTAATGATATCACATTGATGATTGATCTCTATATGCATGTACATTCATTGATCATGCATATATATATATATATATATACAATGTACATTATGTTTTAAGAAGTTTGACTTTCAATGAGAAACTTTGACAATTTTGTGTCATTTGTTCATAAGATGATTGTATTGTAATGTAATGTATGTGGTTGAAAGTTAAAAAGATTATTACTTTATGTTTTTTTGAGGTAAAGAAAGTGAATTTCTGGATAGGACAGACTTTGTTACATACCCAGATGATAATTTTGTTATATGTCATTGTTTTATCTACGGCTGTTAATTCAGGAAGATTGTGTATTTTGGTGGGAATTGAATTATGTGGTTGGAAAAGTGGAAAAAGATTTTGTCTTTGCAATTTAAGGGAAAGAAAGAAGACTTTTTTTTTTGTGTGTGGGAAAGTAGGAATTTATGTGCAGAGGGAAGGGTGGATGTATAATATTGTAGGGGGAAGGATTATTTGATGGGTGCAATTTTTTTTTTTTTTGAAAAGGTGTGGTGGGTAATTTTTTGTGATGATGATGATGGTATAAATTGTTTTGTGGGTTTATATATGATTGACTGAGGTAAATGTATGTATATGATTTTCAGTGATACAAAATTGAGCAGTTTGTGGTGTAGCTGTGGCTAGGAGGAATTGAAGTCAAGCACATTGGACACCACCATGTTGCCGAGCCGTACAGGAACTTTTCCGGGTTCATATGATGGCGGTCAGAAGGAATCGAAATTGGAGTTTTTCGGTTTCAATTCCCTTGTGAGTGTGTTGGGTCTCAAAAGGTACATTTTTTTTACCCATTGACCTTTTTTTTGGGGGGTATACAGATTTTGGTTTTCTTATGGAAAATATCTATGTTGTTGTTGATCGGATTTGAAATGATATGTGAGAGTTTTGGCTTCTATTTGTCTTCTGAATTATAATGGATCTGGGAAATAGCGCGATTTAATGGGGATTTGGACACTTAACATTGATTGTTTGATGAGGGATGTTGACTTTTACAGATTAGGCTGTATCTTCTCTTGTTTAGCTTGCCTTCTATTGTTATATTAAGCTTGATTATATGGAAAAGACAAATTGGTCTCCGTTGTTCATATTAGAAGGAAACTTGTTCTTTTGGTATAGCAACTATCATCCATGATTACACAGTACGCCTATGGCGATTGCTTGTGAAAGAACAGTCAACTGTGTTAGGTTTCCTTTTCCCCTCTTTTGAGGATATATGGGCTACTAGTGACTGTTGCTGGACTCTGATGGAGGCAGTTTGTTATGTATTGCCTGATCGGTTTGTTTACGCCACTCTGATAGCAAAATGTGCTTAAGACAGACATTTTTCTTTGCTGTGAGTTTGCTTGTTGTTTAGGGACCAGAGTTTATTGAACCTTTATAGCCTTGTACATGTCTAGCTTTCAGTAACTGAAGAACACCTCTCTATCCTTTTACTATAAAAAATCTATATATGGAGTTTTATCTTTGTTTTCTGTCCACTATAAATTGGAATTGGTTGCTCGTTTAAGTGAAATCATGATGCTTCACTCTATGCTGATTTTGTACTTTCAAGGTTCTTGTCGTTGACATTTGTGATGGATTTTGGTGCAACAGTATGACAGAAGAGCAAAATGTACCCTCCAGCCCTTCCGATGGAGACGATATGTCTATTACTCTTGAGCAACATAAGGTATGCTGTTATATTTTTTGTGTTACTTGTCAGATATATATCAGGAAAGCCGAAGAACCCTCCCCCATCCCCTCTCCCCCTTCCAATTTTTTTATACCAAGAGAGAAAAAATGGTGGGATTTTTATATGGCAAGTAATAATCTTCCCGAAATGCATCCTTGTTACATACTAGTATAATACCATGCATCATACTACGAATTTTAAGATTTGTGTTTCCTCTTCCTTCTGTAACAGCTTTTAATCCTGAAAAGGTCTTTTCTGTAAATTATTGCAATCAAGTGCTGTATAACTAACATAGACTCCAACTGAACTTTCAGTACCTAGTGCATTGTTTATGTTCAGATAAAACAATACTCTATAGCTACTTAGCTACTAGAGTATTAAAAAGTTAGATTTTCTGCTACAGAGGTATTTGCAGAAAAGCTTCCTTGTCAATCTGTTGTCCTGAGCCTTACATTAAACTAGTGAGCCGCTCGTTTCATTATTTTTCGATTGAGGTCACTGCTAGAAAGTTTTCCCTGGGAACTTGAAGATGAGATGGAGAATGTATGTCTGCATTTTGTTCTTATTGTGTCACCTTACTTCTCTAACTAGTTGCGAGCTGGATTCTCATTTGAACATATGATTAGTATGTTGCTTTGGTACAAGAGGATATAGTGTAAAGTATTGACTTTGTGAGGTTTCCTAAAACAGCTTCATTAGTTTTTTTGATGTCGTATCTAAGGTCTTCGTGCATTAGTAATATAAAAGTATGCGTTGCGGTGAGCTGATGTACCATGTTTTTATGCAGACATCTGATATCAAATTGGGAACAGTGATGGGTGTATTTTTGCCATGTGTGCAAAACATACTGGGCATTATATACTACATTCGTTTTACCTGGTATTTTCCATATTTTCATCATTATTTTGTCTCGCAAAGGAAAGTAATCACTGCATTTTCGACAAATTCATTATTGTTGTTGTTGCTGCTTAGATTTCAGAAATCAGCTGAAATAATACTCTTGGTCTACTCCGACTTCACATAGTACTTTTCTTTTATCTCAGTTGAATAAAATCAAGTCACTGTAATTGTTCTCTCAAGTGGTTTTTAGATTCCGAGAGATTGATAGTTTAACAGGAATACTCTTGGTATATTCTGGAAACAGTCTCCCGATTTTTCAAAATCGGGGTAAGGCTGCGTACATCAGGCTCCCTCAGTACCCTATCCTAGATGGGATCATACTTGGACTGTTGTTGTTGTTGTACTCTTGGTATATTCACTGGGGGTCCAAGTATTTTTTGTATTTTGTTGATTGAGTGTCTGTGAGTTAGTGTTTTTCCATGGAACTAAGAGCATGTGACACTAGTACCAAGCAGTCTTTCCTATCTGTCATATCACGATCAGTGAATTTAACAACAACCAAGAATAATCCCCATTCCATGGATGGGTCTGAAATTAACCAAATGACATGCATAAAATTAATGGACGACTGTGAAATCTTCTAAAATCATTTGGTTGTTTTGTTTTCCAAGTTTTCTGAGCTTTAGGCTGTGATTAAACACTTGTAAACTACTAATCGTGGCGTTTCTACCAAGTCATACAATCTTTTCTGGCTTAGAAATGCTCAATTCCTAATCTATAGTATCACATACTCCTGGGACAGTGTGCTTTTGTTCAATCCCTTTGACCATTATAAGAAGTAAGCGATTGAGCACAGGAAAATGTAAGAAAGTTAGGTATGCTATGGCTCCACAGGCCACAACAGATGTCCTTCCAAGAAATTTCCAAGAAATTTTCTTCACGGTTTTGGTTATCAATAAAGTCAGGGATAAGCACTGTTTAGGTATCTTTCAATGAGCTAATTTTACTTAAAAAAGAGATGGTCATCCATGGACGAGATGGGGCACATTGCTGTTATTGAGTAATTCTTTTTTTCACAACATGATTAATGGCTGGAGCCTTGAAGTAATTGAACATTGTCCCAAAGGGTTATCACAAAGAACGAATTCAATGCCATATTCAGACTTCATGCAATGAGGTTTGAAAAGGCAAACAATGATTTTCTTATTTGTCTCTATAAGTAAGCTACTTGAAAATGAATATTGAGCTTTAGAGTTACATGTAAGGATCCTAGACCATCTTATGGTATGAAGCCATCTGACTGACATTATCGTAGATTACAGAGTCTTCAATTGTACATCCTGGTGCCTAAGTTTGTCCATCTTGGGGCCTAAATTCTGATTATCTGGATATCTGGTGAAAAGTAGCTGCAGTCATGTAGTTTTTCTGCTCTAAGGCCAGAAGTTTTGAGGATCATGTGTTTTGTCTTCTGTAATTTGAGATTCTATTTCCTTATTAGTTGTTTTGAAGTACTGAGATTTGAGTCTTCACTGAATCTTGCGAGTTGATATGTTATCTATTTTCCTTGATTTTATTCATTTTAGGCATTTTGGTGGTCAATTCCTGATTTAGCTTGCAATTGTTTGATTTTGGTTCATGATCACTTATTGTAATTGCTAATCGTTTTTCAGGATCGTGGGTATGGCTGGCATTGGCGAGTCCCTATTGTTAGTGTCTTTCTGCTGCTTGTGCACATTCTTGACAGCATTGTCTTTGAGTGCAATTGCAACAAATGGTGCTATGAAGGTAGGCTGAGCCGTTGCTTTTTATTACTTTTTTAGGTTAAGAGCAAACATGACCAAAATTCTTTTGCCCGTCTTGGATAATTAGTATCAGTTTAGATTGCAAGTTTGCATCAAAAAAGTCGTATTATAGTTCCTCAGATGTGATGATAGTTAATAGATCTTAATTGAAGGTATTAGGTCTGGCTTGGGGAATTGATCAATTTTAGGTCCTCTCTTTCTCTTCTGCACTCACCTTCTGATGTTTCCCCACCTTCCCTCTAGCAAGGCTCAAGTTGTTACTCAAGATCCCAAGGAAGATATGTTAATAAGTGCTTTTTATGTGAAATTATAGAATCTTTGCGCGATCTCCTGATAAAATATAGTAGTCTCTTAGATCTACCATCTGTAATAGTCTTAGCAAAGAACTATGTAGCTTATGAGATGTTGACCTTTGTCGAGTACCACCTTTAACTGAATTTTCATTTTGAGGACGACACCTTTCTGGAGCAATATGATAGAGAATTTGAGTGCACCAATAACAGGAATTAGAACTTAATCCGCGCATGCACTAGTTCTTTAATCTTAATAGACTGAAATTAAGCTTCAGATGTTTAGTTTCCTTCTTTGCCTACTTGATCTTATTACAACTCTAGTTACAGTTGCTGTAAGTTTTAAATAAATTTATTTTGAAAAAATCCACCTTTTAAACATCTTTTTTATTTCAAACAGCCATCTGACTATTTGAGTCCTCTTTTCATGTACTCTTCTCCTTAATCTGAGCCAATTTGGGCGTCCATGGGCTATAACCAGCAACAGAAAGTGAATAGCTCACCAGCAAATGTTTTAGGGAGAAAAAAACGGGTGCAAAAAGTTACTTGAGGCGGTTGTTTGACAGAAAAATCATTCTGAAAGGTGGTTTTCATGGAAAATAGCCACTTCAGTAGCTGTGTTGCTAAAAAAAAAAAGCTCTGCAGTTCCTTCTTATAATAGCCTCATCCTTGATCAGGTTCCTTCTTATAGAACTAAAAAAGAACAAAAAAACATAATCAGGTTCTTCACATTGTGCTGGTCAGGATTATAATTGTGTGCCTTGCTTCGTAATCGATCTTTGAAGTCTCCACTGTCTAAGTTTGTTTTTGAGGACTTCAGGGGACTCTCATCTTCCCTGTGTAAGTTCTTCCACAGCTTATGCAACTTGATTTGCATCTTTTTAAAAACAAAATCTATTTGTGTGTTGTTTTGTTGGCTTGCCAAACATTAGTTGCCAGTTCCAGTTTTTTTTCTAAAGCAAGATACTGATCATCAGATGTGTGCTTTTTTTTTTGGCTGGCCTGGTTAAGAGAATGCCACTCTGCACTGGATAAGATGTTTGTGACACACTATCATAAATCAATTTGTGTTTCAAGTGGGTTGTGTATGTTTCAGGGCGGTGGACCATATTATCTCATCGGTCGTGCCCTTGGTCCTGAAGTGGGTGTCAGCATTGGGCTTTGTTTTTTCCTCGGCACTGCAGTAGCTGGAGCTCTGTGAGTGTATGCATTATTACTTCTGTTTTATGGCACATTTTTGGTTTTTGTTTATCTCGTTGGCTTGAGATTAATCATATTTTCCATTCGTTAATTTATTCCTAAGTTTTTACTCAGACAAGTTATCAGTGATTGATGATGACTTTTCTACTTCGTTGTTTTCAGCTATGTTTTAGGAGCTGTTGAAACTTTCCTTGATGCTGTGCCACATGCTGGGATTTTTACAGGTAATGGCTAATGCATACGTGATCATAGCTTTTCTTCACATAACTCAGAGACCCTAATGCGCATTGCCGTGTGCCACACAAAGTATGCTCAGCTGATTTCATTATTGTGACTGAATCATTGATTTTACAAATGCATCAAAATAAAAAAATAAATTGTTTGTGTGTAATATGATTTTGTGAAGTATTTGATCGGCAAAGAGGCACCTGTTAGAATCAAGTCAGGTTTCAGCAACTACACTGTTAGACATCATGTTAGACTTAACTATCCTGTTTTCTAGAAACTGTATAATGAAGGATGAAAAGTTCTTATACTTGCAAATAGTTTAAGCATTACAAGTGTAGCTATGGAGTCTGTAAAAGGGGCCATGCTTTGTTTGTGGAGGTGGACTGCAAATGACTGTACGGTTGGTAAATGGATATAATAGATTCTTCTGTTTATGGAAACATGTGCTCATGCTTGCTGTCTTGTCACCCTCCCACCATTCAAAGATTTTTCAAAGTTTTTGGCCAGGTGTAAGAATTTAGAAAACTTATATGTTAAGCCAAAAAAAAGACTTATTATAAATCAGTATATTAGTATGCATATATATTAATTGTAGCTGAATAGATTTTAGATAAGTATACTTGGGATTGCATATGCCTATTACTGCTTATTTGTTGGCTTTCTTCCAACAAGTGTGAAGAAGCAGTCTTGAACCTCTCATGTCATTGTCTCTGACAGGTGCTTAGTGGTTTTGTACATCTGTAATTTTGACTTTAATCTTATAGTATTGCTAAATCATGTTTTTATGAACACTCCCTTTTATGCAGAGACCATTACGCAGGTGAATGGAACTGCAGTCAGCCCCATATATAAAACCAGCATACATGACCTGCAAATTTACGGGATCATTATTACCATCCTCCTTGTATTTATTGTGTTTGGTGGTGTCAAGATGATTAATCGCGTAGCACCTACTTTCCTCGTACCAGTTCTGCTCTCAGTGGTCTGCATCTTTATTGGGATTTTGGCATCTGGGAATGACAAACCTACAGGTTAGTAGACTTCCTTTTTTTCAAGGAGGAGAAAAAATGTCAATGCACTTTTCATGATGTTCATACAAGACCTGGTTGAACTAAATTTCTGTAATTTCCAACTAAAATAGTGTATGCTCACTGTGCTATAATTTGATATTTGAAGTGCAATACTTTGCTGTTATTGCTATAGAGATGGAAGTGACAGAGTTATTTTGGGTTCATTTGTCTATTACTTACTTTTTTTATGGGGTGATGCTCAGTGAAAGGTTATGAATATCGAGTACTACAAAACCTTGACAATGATTTGTTTATCTGTGGCTGCATGATTTTTGTATTTGCTAAGAATTTACTCTGGAAGATTTGCGTTGCAAAGATGCATATGCTGTGATGGATGTGTGGGCCAGGCATATGCATACTACAACATTTAAGTGAATCCCTGTAGAAGTATTATTGTGAGGATGTGCGTGTGTGTGTGTTTTGGGGACTTTGGGGCTCTAACAATATTGGTTCATGACTTCATGTTAGCTGATCCCGTCTTTACACGGTCAAGGCTATATTGCTGTTGTTGTATGCAAATGAGTAGTTCTTGTGACTTATTGCTGTCTAGAAGCAGCTGCAAACAGTGAAGAGGAATCACTGCAGCTCAGCTTTTCATTGTTCTTGTAGATGTTGTGTTTCAGGACTGTTGTTTTCCATGCATGTCCCTGCAGAATGGAGGGGAGTGAGAATTGTTGCCTTTGTTGTACAGTTTTCGGTTAATAAAAGTGACCAAATACACAGTTTCTTGTATAAGAACTTTGGATTGTAAAATATGAACCCAAAGAGGCACAAGTTTGGAATTTCCTTTTCCAACCTTTCTCTAATTCTTTCTATCTTTCCGTTTGATGAATACTTTTCCATTGCACATTTGCACTCCTAGTTGTCTAACTTTCTCTAACTATCGTTAGGATAGAGAAGTTAGTATTTGGTTCAAAAAAATTTCCTGCCTCAAGCATATATCTTTCAATAGACTTACAGGCTAACGCTACTAGTACTTGATGATTGCTAAGAAAAGCTATTTTACTTATACCGAAGGCAGGATTACCAGATTTTGAAAGTGAAATCACATTTTCATTGCGTGTATTATGTATGTTTTTCAAATGTTGATAACAACTGCATGCACTGTCATCCTGCAGAGTTTGTGCCTGTGAGCTGCATGGGTGCTTTTTAAGGGAATAAGTATGGCTGTCTCATCACTTCTTTCTTCTTCCATGTTGTATGCAGAAGGAATCACTGGCTTGAGTTTGACAACCTTCAAAGAAAATTGGGCTTCTGCTTACCAAATGACTGATGAAACAGGCCTGCCTGATCCAAAAGGTTCTAATTACTGGGATTTTAAGTAAGTTGCTTCACGCAGTTCTGAAACTGTTTATATTCTGAGCTCGTGCACATTGGTGTAGATTATTCTGTGGTGCATGCTAATCTAATGTTCCCTGAGTTGTATCATCATTTAGAATGCCCTCTAGGAGTGCATTCAGTACATATTTTTCAGTTGGCACGCTCACAGCGAGCCCTGCCTCTAAAACACGCAGAATAATGACCATATTGTGCTTTATGTATGGTTTACCTTAATTAGCCTTTTCTAGAAGTTTGAACTCACAGATCTGAGATCCTCAGCCCATATTTTTTCTTTTCTTATTCTCCAATAGCTCATCAGTACCGTCCAATCTTGAGTGGATCCTTCAAAGACACTGATGGCAACACTGCGAGTGAAGCATTCATAAATGCAACGTGAACCATTTAGCTAGTACGCGTTTGCGGCAAATAACTACTCCATAGGTAACTGACCACTCATCCAAGAGACTCATCACTCACGTGGCACTTTATTTTTTTGGGAAAGATATTGGGTGATTTGGCTCTGGTATGACGAGTTTGTTCAAGGTCTCTGATGTCTGAAGATTGACTGGTGGCCAGCTTCCAGATGATTTTTGACATAAACCAATGCCGGAACTTGCTACCGTCTACACCTTGTTTTAGGAAATCTTAGAAATTCTGATTCTTGTGTGGCTGTCTCTCAGTCTCTATAAGCAAGTTGTTAATTTTGTATCTTTCTACCAACTGCAGTCCTGCAGAATCGCTTGGTTGGATGTTCTAACGAGATTTAAGCGAGTATAGTACAGATGTGGGCTTAGCATTAAGAGACCTTTTAAGATGTATTAGTACTATTTTGCATTTGTCGGGAATGGATTAAGCTTCTTCCACCTATCTCCCTTCGAAGGACCTTTTTTTTTATTGTAGGTTACTTGTCAGTTATCACGCATGCTTGTTGCATACAAGTCTACTGTTCGCCCATCTACTTGTCATGCTCTGGTGTCTTTTAGCTGAAATTTATTGCCTTTTTAAGTTTAAATGTTGGTCCTACAATCTTACGCCGTTGAAACTGGATACCTTAAGCAATACTAAGAACATTTATTTGTAGTGCATTGGTAGGTCTTTTCTTCCCTGCGGTAACTGGTATCATGGCTGGCTCCAACCGCTCTGCATCTCTGCAAGATACTCAGACTTCAATCCCTGTTGGAACACTAGCTGCACAAGTTACAACAACTGGTCTCTATCTGTTTTCGGTTTTGATATTCGGTGCTTTTGCTACCAGGGAGAAGCTTTTGTCTGACAGGTAAAAATCTTTTAATTTGTATCTTTATCTTTTTTTTCTGTTCTGATGTCATGTTAGTAACTCCTTACAAAATTGTACGTATTTCATCCCCATAGCTATGAACAACTGCTTCAAACCAAATGAACGGTTGACACTTTAGTTCCCTGTTGCCGTAGTGAGTTTTTGATACTTGTATAGATAGCACAGCGATAGGAAGAAGTAATATTCCCACCTCACTACCATCACTTCCACAACTATACTATTGCGAGGTCTTCCTATGTTAGGAAGTGTAGGTTTGGTATAAATTTGAAGTCATCAAGTTTTTAAGATCTAACATCTCTTATACTCCAAAATTCAAAAGACGAAAATTAAGAAACACACTGACACCTATTGATGAATGAGTGCATCATCTTCGAAGTTCGTAAAGACATGAGCTTCCGGACCTCATATGTAAAGCCCCGCCCTTTGTAGCGAGGGTCGCCAGACCACATATGTCCTGCAAGTGGACTTTGTCCTCACTTACCCGTACCCTAGGGAATGACACTATTGAACAGCTACCATGTTTAACTTCTAGCTGCAGAATATTTTAGGGGATGAGCTTCCTGAAAAGAAGGCGCACCTTATTGGTATAGGTAGTCAAACCAAACTCCTAAAAGGGCTCCAATTTGGTGGATATTACATGTCACCCCTACTTAAATAACTCAATGTCCTCTTTTCGGAGATAGACCTCTTTGCGGACCTCTCACAAGCTCAAGAACCACCCCCGTTAGGCCTGTAACAGACGCTCTTTAGCCTTTGTCATGTCAACAATACCATTTATAATACCCCAACCTTTGCGGCGGAGGTCACAATACAGTCTTAGTCTTGGAACTATCCCTACAGACCACAACTTATCTTTCAAGTCGGCTTTTTTTCTCACTCACCCATGCACTTTGGGATTGACTTCCCAAGAGGTTATTCATCCTAACACTACTACACAGCCAGAACGCTTAATTTTGGAATACTTTAGAGATAGACTTCCTTAAAAAGTACTCCTTGGTGGTATAAATAGTGTTATCAATCCTTTTAAAGAGCTCAATTTTGGTGGATATTGCATCATTTTTTTTTCATATTTCGTCTGTGGTATATTTTTCACAATTTTGTCATAACCCATTTACGTATGAGATACCAGCAAGTTATTCACATATGAGATATTAGCAAGTTGATGAGAGGAAGGGAGAGGTTTCTTTGGGTCCAAAGCCCAGTCCATTTGACACTAGGATAAACTGATGAGCTCCTGGATTGAAGTCTTGACAGTCACTTAGTTGCTCAGCCAGGCTGCTTGAAAATTTAGATGCTTCTATAATGGATGTTCACTAAAGAATTATTTGGTCTGCATTGTCTCATATTTTCCTATGTTAATGATTTCGAATCTGAAGCTTGATCTGTGATCTGTAAATGACTTGTTGCCATTTAGCAGGACTGTTATTTCTCAACCGTTTTTTTTCTTATTTTATGCAGGTTACTTACAGCTGTAGTTGCTTGGCCTTTCCCACTTATCATTTATGTGGGAATTATTCTTTCAACCTTGGGTGCTGCACTTCAGAGTTTAATGGGTGCCCCACGTCTGCTAGCAGCAATAGCAAATGATGATATTTTACCCATTCTTAATTACTTCAAGGTAGCAGATGGGAGCGAACCTTATATTGCAACCGTGTTTACTGCCTTCATTTGTCTTGGGTGTGTCGTGATTGGGAATCTGGATCTCATCTCTCCCACTATCACTATGTTTTATCTGCTCTGCTATGCGGGTGTGAACTTATCATGCTTCCTTCTGGACCTTTTGGATGCCCCCAGCTGGCGTCCTCGTTGGAAATTTCATCATTGGAGTCTCTCGCTCCTTGGAGCATCTATATGTCTAGGTATGACTATTATCACGTATGTCTTATCTGATATGCTATTGCTTGTCTTGTCAGACAGAGTACGTTGGTTGCCCAGCTGTCGACAAGTTATATGTATCAACGTATGGGTAACTGTTGGAAACAGGGCAATGATACAGTATCACACTGGACAATGCCCAGCTGGATATATTTACAGCCGTTAGTACTAGTCTGTCATAAGTCTGCAGTTGAAATAATTACAACCAAAATGAAGAAGTGAATACTAAGCTTCAAATATGTGATACTAGAATTTGGACAAGCAATATGACACTCTTAGTTTTACAGATTAGATCTATGCAACTGTTGTTAAGGTGGATGATACTTGTCCTGATTTATCGTCATACTTTTCCACATGACTAACTTGGAGTAGATAACAATTATTACTCTGTGTATGATGGACAACAACCAATCTCTTTATGATTCATCATGCAGTGATTATGCTCTTGATCTCTTGGTCCTTCACCATCATATCTCTGGCTCTTGCTTGCCTTATTTACCACTATGTATGTCTCAAAGGGAAGGCTGGAGATTGGGGTGATGGTTTCAAAAGTGCGTACTTTCAACTTGCTCTTCGCAGCCTTCGTTCTCTTGGAGGTACTTATTCTTATGTTCTTCTCTCTAAACGCCATCATGGTTTCAATTACAATCAGTACTTCATGAAAAATAAGCCACGATATCTTGTAGTGAGAAAAATCGATACTGAGAGTGAGTGTAGGGAATGACATTTCCAGAAGAACGGTTGGATTTATGATGATATATTGGCTTTACACGGGGCAGTATAGATTTGCTCACCATTGCCATTATAAGCTTATGCAGTACATGCGCTTATGACATTAACAGGATAATACTAAATAGTAAATTTTCTTATGAAAATACTAAACAATACGTGTGTTTTTCCTATTAGCTTTTGAGTTACGAGTCTTTCGACATCTCTTCATTTGTCCCAAAAATATCCTGGAATTATCCTGTGCGCATATACTGAAGTGTTGCTATCTGTCGTGGTATTTGCATGCATGCTGTCTTCTAACTTCTTTGAAACTTTTAGCAAACCAGGTGCATCCAAAAAATTGGTACCCTATTCCACTCATATTTTGCCGTCCTTGGGGAAAGCTACCAGAAAATGTACCATGTCATCCAAAACTTGCAGACTTTGCAAACTGCATGAAGAAGAAAGGTCGTGGGATGTCAATTTTTGTCTCTATCCTTGATGGGGATTATCACGAATGTGCTGAAGATGCCAAGGTTGCCCGTCAGCAGTTGAATGCATATATTGACTACAAGCAGTTAGAAGGTGTGGCAGAGGTGATGGTAGCTCCGGACATGTCCACTGGTTTTCGTTCCATTGTCCAAATGATGGGCCTTGGAAATCTTAAACCAAACATTGTGGTGATGCGATACCCAGAAATTTGGCGTCGTGAAAACTTAACTGAAATTCCGGCCACCTTTGTTGGAATAATTGATGACTGCATTGTGGCAAACAAGGCAGTTGTTATTGTGAAGGGTCTAGAAGAATGGCCCAATGAATTTCAGAGGCAATTTGGTACAATTGATCTTTATTGGATTGTTCGAGATGGAGGTCTCATGCTGCTTCTCTCTCAACTTCTGTTAACTAAGGAGAGTTTTGAGAATTGCAAGATTCAAGTTTTCTGCATTGCAGAAGAAGAAACTGATGTAGATGAGCTTAAAGCTGATGTGAAGAAATTCCTTTATGATTTGAGAATGCAGGCAGAAGTGATTGTTATAACGATAAATACATGGGATTCTCAAGAGGCTTCCGAGGATGGAACACTTGAGGCTTTTTCATTGGCTCAAGGTCGAATCGCTGATTACTTGGCCAAGCTGAAGGAAAGAGCTGAAAGAGATGGGGGAGCTAAGAATGTGGCAGTGGATGAGCAACAGGTACAAAAATTTCTGCATACTACCTTCAAAATGAATTGCACTATGCTAAGGTACTCGAGGATGGCTACTGTTGTTCTTGTTAGTCTACCGCCACCACCTCATAATCACCCACCATATCTTTATATGGAATATATGGATCTCCTGGTGGAGAACATTCCTAGGCTTTTAATTGTAAGAGGATATAGGAAAGATGTTGTGACTATGTTCACATAGCGTGTCACTCAGAGTATAGTACAACACCACACTGCTGGAACGGCATAAACTTACTCATTCTTTATACTCAACTACACCTTGCTTCAGGAAGCATTATTCTTTTGTTCACACTGCAGAGGTTTCCATCAGCTCTTCTTTGTAAATGTTTTTCCTGGGCACCTTTTTGTGGAAATTCAGAAGCGGTCACTCTACACTTGTACTCTAGGTAGGACTTAGGAGTTAGATTTAGGTAGGTGATTTTGCAGATAAGGGCAAGATTCGTTCTTATCGGCGAGTTGTTCAGCGTCCTCAACAAACTAGTTCTTGTGTCTGATTTCTGTTTCTTGTTACTGTTGTGATCAAAAGCAGATACTGGGGATCTCTGGGAGGCAGTAAGCAATTCTGCCACTAGCCTAGGATGAGTTAGCTCCCTTCATGATAGAATTCTTCATTTATTATTCCATTTGTCCAAAATTGGTGATACGTTCTTACATGATAGATTGCAACTATATACTTTCTCATAACTTAGTTTGCTCTTTGTCTACATCTTGTTTTGTTGTTAAAATCATGCCAAGAGGCAAAACAGCCTTTCTGCTTTATCTAAACTTGCTGATGTTCCTAGTTTCTCAGTGTTCGTAGCAAATTTAGAACATAAATGTTGAACTGAAATTGCTCAGTAGACGTCATGAAAATGTGACTACTTCATTTGTACAAAGTTGCAATCTTTTTCATAGCATCTGTCAAGGCATATAACACATCCAGGAGATGCATGAAAGTTTTTTGAATATTATAGCAGCTTACAAATAATCAAACAGAACTGTAAATAGCGGAAGAAACTTCAGGTTGGTAACTCGCCAGTTTTCTCAAATCAAAACACACATAAAAATAGGACAGGCTCACAGAGCCACCAGTTCACTCATAAACATCTTCTATCAAGTGTTTCTTGCAATTCTATCTTCCCCCTAGTTTGTTTGGAAGATTATTTGAAGCTTTATGTACAATAAACTCTCAAGTATCCAAAAAAACTGAGAGCCTCCTCTGTAGCTGACCACATGATAGTGCCGCTCTTCCAAATTTAAACTTCCCCACAATTTATGTTTGACATCTGATAATTATAGAAATACCAATTGTGATCGAGGAAGCTGGATTAAAACAAGGAGCGCTTAACAGGAGGTCTGCCAACAGCTCGCATTAAGTTTGCAACGTCAAGCACCTTTGCCACCTTTGTTCCTCTTTTGGACTCTGCTGATGCTCTCCTTTCCTCTGCTTTTCTATGTGCTTTTGCTATATCATTCTGCATCTTTTCCATTGCTTTTGCTCTTTTCTCCTCTAATCTCCTCTGCACATACACATGAACATCAATTTCATTACCATATGTGACTTATAACTAACTACTACGTACAGACGATGGCAATGGCCCTTAACAGAACATAGTACTCGTATACTATAAGTACAGAGGAGAAGTTATATCATTTGGTTCATCGAATATGATATGTGGACATGTGGTGGATCCCTCATGCATAAATCATATCTTTGTATGATTAGCAGATAGGCCAAGGTGCTTGTAGCAATTTATCTTACGACCGCATAATAACACATAGGTGTATCCCCCACCAAATTAGATGATCTGTACTTGTCATTCTTTGAGGTCCTCATCCTGAACTTCTAATTTCAAGTTTCAATTGAATTTGAATGTGAATTGGTAGGTGCATTTAGAAAAACTACTACCGCCCTTCAGCTCGATCGATGTACTTCTAGTTACCGTTTAACGGAGAGATTTTGCAAAACATCACTTCATTCTCCTTAGATTTCTAACTTTCTTGAATTTGTTTTTATCTCTAATTGCAATGGTGATTTAATATACTTCCTTCAGTATGTTTATAAACTCATAGTGTTCCATCAAAAAAAAAAAATCATAGTGGACCACGTCATGAAAATTTCGTCTACTAATCTGCAAGAAAGTTTAATCATAAAAAAAAAGATCATGAAAGATTTATGTTGAATATCC
>ONZK01002972.1:75485-86059 GCA_900322385.1 Pharnaceum exiguum
AAAGCAAGTCACAAGTACAAGAAAACAGTACCCTGCAGGAGCAGTTTACTGAGAAGACAGCAAAGACTCCATGGCAAGGCCAAAACTAATCAACAAAAACAGAAACAAAATTTGCTATCCTACCACTACTGAAATCTTTTTTTCACTGAAGACTCTCTTTTGTCATAATCAACAGAGCGCAGTTAATTAACTTATAGACAGATCGAGCACTTGTAGACACAAGTCATGCACGATACGGCCTACGAGTTACCAATAATAAAACTCGTGTTATAGTATAAAGACCTACAGAAATAGTTATTTGTACTACTATCTAGCTGAAAAACCTCCAGAAACACTGAAAATACTAAAAACGATGGGATGATAATGATGACATGAATGGTTAATCTCCACACCTTTAGTTACTTTATCAGCTTATCAGACAACTACACAAGTGAACCCAAAATTAAGTTTACCATTTCATAATGGCACGTGAAAAACACATATAGTGTTTTGGACTACTCCAAGAAGAGGGGAGATTGATAGATGTACATGTGCTCTCTTAATCTCTTATGTTCTAAAGTATCTTCTTATTGTACAAGTAGCATATACTTAACTAACTTCACCTTATCTGCATATGCGTATATATAAATGCTACAGTCCAAATCAATAGACCAACCAACAAACAACTTACCTCAACTTTCTTCATCCAAGAAGAAGCCTTGTGAACTTGCTCGTTCTCCCAACCAGTGATGACGGCATCCTCCCTCTTAAACCGATTGTTAACCTTCGCAATCTTAGCGGTTTGCCATGCAGTAATCTTTGTTTCCACCTCCTCCATCTTCACTCTGTGCATCGCAACTTCACCACCAATACTATTATTAGTGTTACTACTACTATTATTACTACCCCCTGCGCCCATTAAAAACCCTAAGGACGACCCATTGTCATTTCTACTTCCTGACCTAGGGGAAGGTAGAGGGTTACTCATACTATCCGGCACAATTGCCAAGGGATTAGTCTCCTCTACCTCCCCATCCTCCTCACGTATCCTATCCAAATTATTGTTACCATGCCCGTTGCCACCTTCTGTGTTATGGTCATGATCAACGTGTGATCCAGCTATCACAAGGGCGTTGAACTCATGGCTCATAGTGGTAAAATTCTCGCTCGAGTTTGTGTAATCACTAGCTATCGACAAGTTCGACGATCGACGGCTAGGTGGAAGTGGAACAGGAGGGGCTGGAGGAGGTGTTAAGGCGTGTATGTCACGGTACTCATGGTCGTCGTCATCATCATCATACGTATTAGTGTTATTGCTAGTTGTTCTACTTGTGGATGGTCTTAGGGTACTGTTAGTGTTCATTGGTACGCTTTCTTTGATTGTGGAGAAAAAACTAAAGAGGAGGTTTTAAACATGATTAATTAGCTAGCTAGCATAGTGTCTTATGATAAGGATAGTTGTTTAGGGAGATTCATGAAATGATGTCAACCACATAAGGGAAATATGGAGGTACGCGTTACGTACACTGTATGAGGCTACTCATATGATCATAAAATTAGACATTTCAAGAAGGGGATAAAATATTTAGTAGGACAAATTGACTAGTAATAAGCATGAGAAAGCTAGGGAGAGGGGAACTAATTTTAAATTAAATATAATTAAAGATGATAATATGAAAATGACGAGTGCAATAGTACTGTTGAATCATGAATGGAGATACTAGGATTTGATGGTGACATAAATTGTAGGGAGGAATTTTTTTGTTTTTGGCTCCTTAATATGTTGTTTGATAGCCATTGGCCAAACTTTATTTTTCTACATGTCCTCCTTATTTTTTCTAGATACTATTTTTTGGGTACGGTTCTCGTGGTTGTGCAAGTCTTATTCTAGCTCCTGCTCACTTCTAATTTGCTTTCTTTCAATTTCTTTTTATCTTCCTTTTTTCCCCTGTAAGTCATCTTTGGATGGCCAGTAGATTTTTGTCACTACAATACATTTCAAGTATGCGCGCGTATTTGGTTTCCTTCATTAGGAGACGAAATTTTCTGATAATTACTGAAGTACGTGTGAAGTTCTATAGGGGTGCTGTCAAAAAAAAAAGTTCTCGTGGAGTCTTTCATCACTAATGAGCAGTGAATTAGTGATGAGTGATGAGTGATGAGTGATATATAGTACTTGTGTTTACGTTAAATTCAGCGTCGGCAATCTCCTTAGTCATAAGTAAAGCAACACTGTTGAGATGGCCACGAGCCAAATTCGAGCTAACTAATAAGGATTAAATTGACTTTAAATTATACGACGTGAATTGAGCCGAATTTGACCGAATTATCAACTGAATTTTGACCGACTTTGATCGAATTTGACCAACTTATCATGACTACGTCGAGTCGCGACGAATTAGACTGAATTCCGATTTAGACCGACTTAGGCCGACTTTTACCGAATTAGACCGACTTTAATCGACTTTAACTGCTACAACTCGACTTTGACTGAGCCGATCGACTCAGTCAGCGATGCGACTTTGACCGAATACCCAAATTGAATCGAGCGGTTTCGAGCAAAATCAATTTAATGTCTACGTGTCACCAAGTGTGACGTTATGACCTATTAGCACCAGTATGTCCACATCAGCTTGTACCAGGAGAAAGGAAGCTACTGTATAATAGTGATCGTGTAGGCCCTCCCCACGCAAAATTAGTGACATATAAGCTCATTAGCCTCTAATTTGTGGCCACGCGTGCGGTGGATGTTTAGATTATCTCTTAGGTATGCTAGTTGCCCACGTCTTAGGTGATAATAATAACCAATATTATCAGTTACTTATCACATATTAGGTACACTTACATCAGTTTATAATAATTGTTGTCCATTACCAGAAGAAGAGCAACCATTAAAAAAAAGAGGAGGCAAAAATCAAGTTATTAACTTATTACATGAAATTTACATGCATAATGAAATTAAGGTCATAATCCCAGATTTCAGGATTTGTTCTTCCTTTTTCGTTGGCCTCTCCTTGCTGCCAGGTGCCAGAATAGCCATAAATTAAAGTGAAAGACTGAAAGTTCTCGATGGTGGGAATTGAAGTGACATTATTTCTCCAACATGAAGATTTTATTTTATATCGGATTCTCCAATATGTGGATTCTAGAGTACTGATGTACCGATGTACATACGTTAATTCATCTCCACTACAACACCAGAGCTATATTTCATTCCAATTGTGACAAAAACACTTGAGAAGTAGTATCGATCAACATGGTTACAACAATACAACTTACAACTTACATTATGGCCGGGGTATTACGAATGGCCGATACGAACCCATTATTCCACTAGTATAAGAGAGGATTTAATACTTCATTTGCATTATGATGATATGAAGCATTTAGGCATTTAGCGAACCTTTTTTTTTTGTTGTCAGGAAGCATTGACAGATTTAAAAGTTCAGTTCCACCAACATGACATACGACTTCAAAATAGTACTTCAAAAGAAGATCGAAACGTACGATAGATGCATCATGCATCAATTTTGCCAAAAAGATCTTAATCTAGTAGTTAAAATTAAGATCCAAAAGACAATAGATAATGGGTTTTAATTCCCTCACCCAAAATTTTACCGCACAGATTCACATTTAGCGTACAATAAATAGAAGCCTTTCATATTTTCGATTGGAACATATGTGAGAGCTTTTTTATTTTATTGCCCGCTCGATTGGCTGAAACTTCGTTCCGACTACATCTGGACCCAATTAGGGTCGCATACCTGACTGTGGTGGGTGAGTCTTCCTATAAGGGGTCTATATACATATGTTAAGGCTTAAACTCGATAATTCGCTTAATCGGTATGGAAATGTTTACCACTACAACCAACCCCACATTGATATGTGAAAGTCTTTTGTGGCTGTATTAACTGAAATTGTTTATAGTAACTATTATAAAGAAAAGTTATTTTGTTGATGTTTGGTGGACTAGTGTTGTACAGCTGAGTACGTGAATGGCAGCAATTTTATTGTAGTCCAGGGTTTAGCCACAATCTCAGTAGTGTTAGTTGTTGTTAATAATGGCTCAATCATTTCAAGAAAAAGTACCCTAGATGTGTGCCACAATCAATGGGAACGAATTCAATTGCTTTAAGTTCACGAATGCAATGAAGCTCTATGCAGATTTTGTGGGTCAGTTTGTTCCAAACTAAATTCATTTTGTTATTTTTTAAAGATAGAATTTTAGTTTAGTTCAACTCAACATTGTTAGTTCATTAGTAAAATATTCTTAAATGCAGTAAAAAAAAATTCAATTCGATCAACAAAATTTGATACAAGCCGAAATACGAAGAAGTAACTAGGGGTGATAACGAGTTGAGTCGAGCCCGAACTTGGGTAGTCTCGGCTCGGCTCACTATTATTTTGGTGGGCTCGGCTCGAGCTCGAAGCTCGTCGAGCTTTTAAATAGAAGCTCGGCTCGGCTCATATAAAAATTCAGCGAGCTCGAGCCGAGCCCGAGCTTATGTTGTCGAGCTAAAAAAATGACGAGTTTTCGAGCTCGAGCTACAAAAACTTACGAAGTTTCGAGCTCGAGGTTAAAACTCATGTAATTGTACCTTAGTTTACTAATAAGAATGCTGGCGTATAAGTCAAATAAATAAGTCTAATTATACATCATATGTCACAATTTTGAAAGCTTACATTAATATAAATGTCTTATTTTTAAAAAAAATTAGTATATTGACTTATGACTTATTTATTATTATGTAAAACATATATCGAGACAGCTCGAGAGGTTTCCGACCCGAGCTTCACTTGACTCGGCTCGGCTCAAGGCAGAGGTCGAGGCGAGAGCCCGAGCTTGGCTCGAGCTTACTCGAGCTGAGCTTTGACCGAGTCGAGCTCGAGTAGCTCACAAGCCGCTTAGTTCATTATCACCCCTAGAAGTGACTACTCATATACACACTTTATACAGTAGCAAATTTCTCCATGGAAAGAGCCCCGATATAGTTTAGTACATCAGTGTAGTTTCGTTTAAGTTATACACTTATACTAGTCGATCTCACTATGGGCTTCCTTCTTCTGGCTTGAGAGATTTTATTTCCAATCTCACTATGGGCTTCAGTGAACAAGGCCCCGATGACACACAAGTGAGACCACATTTTAGCCCAGAAGGTTCACCAGTGACCAGATCACCAGACTATCTATGAAGAAACATACAAACGAAATAGCATGACACATGAGACGCATTCTGCTTATTGCCGCATGCCTACAAATTCATAACGCATGGCCCTAAATACCAACATCAATGGGCCTTTCAGCCCCAACTAATTTTTAGCTGAATTTCTGTTTATATAAAATACTAAATTGGTGTTTTTTTATTCATTTGTCAACTAGCTACATAACCAATCTAGAAGTAATCCTTCCTTGTAATTTATAGCAAATTAAAGTCAATTTTATAGATATTTTATTCTATTAGATTCATTCTTAAAGAATCGAGTGTAAAGAATAAATAAAGATCGAACGACATAGGCCTGTTCAATTTGTTCATGGAGTATAATATAATTACTTGTTTGCTTTTCAAATGAATTGTCCTCATTTCTAAAAAAAAAAAAATTGGTTAAGTGAGGGAGTATAATAAATAAAATTGTACTATATTTAAACCCAATGGGGTTTTGATGTTCAATTTTGTGTATCAATTCTGGTCGATTGTGATTTCTTAATATTTTAACATAAATTGAATAAATCACGTACGGCCAAATTAAGTGTTATAGAAGATGGCACACTATTTTGTGATACTACAAGCCTATCTAAGATGGTCATTTACAACTGAATTATAAAGCTTAAAGTTGATAGAAATGAAAATAACAAGGTGTAAAAGAAAGAAATAAAACCCTTATCAGTTATCACCTAGGAATTTATCCAGTACTAAATTTGTCTAGATAGATGTATAAAGGAGAGAGAACATGTCAAGTAAGAACCATTCTAAGTATTTCTTGCTCCAATAGAGACACCAATAACATAGGAGTTAAGATTTTCTCGAGTAACTTAACCTTGAAGTGTTTGATAGAGGGTTCCTATGGTTCCTTGAACATCCAAGCGTAGGACTCTTCTCTGGTGAGAGCACTGGAAAAGATTCTAACCCAAATCATAATGCTAGTATGTGACTCACATTATTCATTATCATAAATTTATTTCTTAACAAGAAAGCATCGATTGAAAATTTTGCATCAATGCTTGAAATACCTATTTAGCACATCTCTTTTCTAAAGCACCCATTAAGAACGGACTCGTATACGCTCCAATTCTGCTTAGAATTGGAGAGGTCCTATTACATTTTCACGTCGGAATATTATTAGAATAATATGTAAGGTTTTTGGGAATTTTTTAAAAGAAACTATGTGTTAATTTTCCCTCTCCAATTTGTGGAGAGGATCCCAGCGCATTAAGATCACTTATTGGAGTTACCCTAAATAGTTTCTCAATTGTCAGCAATCTAAACTAATGTCTCATAACACAGGTTTCATTTGTGAAATTTTAATTAATTTTTTTGTTGAATTATTTAAACTGGCCTAAAAAAACCGTGTTCAAAATAACCAAAAGGATCTTCAATTTTTTCTATTAATGAATTAATTAATTATAATTATTTGGCAGCTAAATAAGCCACATAGAGAGTAGAGACACACACTGACACAAGTACACAACCGCTCACTCATTCAAAAAAAAGAAAAAGAAAAACAAGATAACGCAAACGCTTGTCACTCAATCAAAACTGAAACGAAACAGAACCACACTTTACTCAACACTATATAAACCCAATCTCACCCTCATTTCTCACCTCTCTCTCTTTCCCCCCTCAAACTCCACTCTCTCTCTTCCCAACCCACACACAAAAACATTTTCAAGAGGAGAGAGAATGGAGTCGACGATGACAATGAAGACAACACTCTCTCTCTTAAACAACCACTACCCTACTACCTCTAACTTCAAGGTTGCTGTGAGAGGAAACAACAACAACTTCAAGTTTCCCGCCATATCAACAACGAGGTGTTTTGGCAACTCTTCTTCTTATCACTTGAGCAAGAAGCTTCGTCATCAGAACAAAATTCGTTGTTCTGTTTCTGGGACCACCGCTGAGTCTCCTTCATCTCCTCCTGCTGCTGCTGGTATACTTCTTTTAATTTGAATTTGAATTTTATTTTTTGAACATTGAAATTTTGAAACTGCTGTTTTTTTTGTGGTTCGGTTTAGTTCTCGAGTTTTGAGCACGTATTTTATTTAATTAATAGAGTTCGGTTCAGTAGTATTTAGTTCAATAGGTGATGTTTATACCTGCTTATTGCGCGGAGTTTTAGGTAGTGGAGTTGCGTAATTGAGATTTAATTATCTAATAAAAATTAGATTAAATATGAGCCACTCAAACTTTCCAAAATAGAAGTTCAAATATTATTTTTTGGTTAATAAAGAAATTTATTAGGGAGATAAGATAAGATAAGATAAGTTTTTTAATTTCAACATTGAGTAGATGATGAGAAGTACTACCTAGGTTTCGAAATAATTGTTTCGTCTTTTTTGCGGATAGTGGTTATGTGGTGTGTGTTTAGTATAATAGTATACGAAAGAATTGTTAGAAAGGAAAAATGAGACTTTTAATTTGGGATAGAGATATTGAGTTAGAGTGAAGACTTTTGGTGGAAAATTGGGATTGTATTAAAATTTGGTAGGGGTTTGAAATATGTCTTTTAAGGAAGGTTAGTAATGGAAAAGTTGCTTGTGGTGAAATTATAGGCAAGATGATATTAGCCTTGGGATTAGACTATTGAATTTCGGGGAATTTATGATTCATGGGATGAAAAAAACGACTCACCGAGAGAACTTTGGATTGCTCGAGGGAAGAACCCATATTATGTTGTGTAGGTGTGATGTACAACAATATTGCGTCAACAACTCTTTGGTACACCGGGTGAAATTGCGACTAATAATAAGGTACCGACTATTGGCATTTATGAGGTGGCTGTGGGATGTGTTATAATTTGTTAACAAAAAGCACGTGGTAAGAATCGGAGATATTGTGTAGGCAATTTTATAGACTTACTTCGATGTGGCCAATGTTGTCAGTCCAAAAAAGGCTGATATCCTATAGCCCTATAGGTCTTAAGATGAGCGTCGACATGGCTTTCAGCCCCCTGTTTAGACTAAACAAAAAGGAAATTTGAGCATTAACAATCATGTTAAAGTGAATATAATCTTCCTCTCATTAGGAGACACATCTTCACCTCACTTGTATATGTACTGGTTGACATTGTCGTGTAGGTCTTTTTTGTATGTCCTGTTTAGTGTTATGATTGGGTGAGACAGTTATGTGCACTGTACTCGGTAATTTTGCTGTTGTTCATGTAGAAACAACAATTAGATCTCTGATTCTTGATTGGGTGATGTTTTCCAGAGAAAAAGACCCTGACAAGAAGAGATGATGTCAGAAATATAGCCATTGTCGCTCACGTTGATCATGGGAAGACAACTTTGGTGGATGCCATGCTCAAGCAAGCAAAGGTGAGTACTAGCCTAGCTATGTGTTATCCTATGCACATCTTAAGTGTTGCTTCCGTGTAATACTTTCGTTGTTATAATGTTAAACTAGTGCAGCTCCCGTGCGATGCACGGAATTTGAAACTGTTGGACTTAGCTTATAAGAGGTGCTAGCGAAATTGGTTTTCGTTGGATAAGGGCTTATATCTTGACAGTGAGTGGAGATGTTGGTCTGTTAATATTGAATTGAGTAGCCATCAAAAAAAAAATAATTGAATTGAGTAGCTTGAACCTTAAAAAATAATTAAGTTCTACCAAGCTTTAAGCCTTAGGCTTCTCAACTTGTAGACCTTAGGGCATGTTTATTGGTTGTATTTTACTGGGTTTAAAGGGGAGTATAACCTTCATACTCAAATATAATACTTATAATATGGGACCCATTATATAAAAGTATAAGTGTGAGTTTTAAAATCCACATACTCATCTCTATACTCACAATTAACTAAATCCATGAGACCCACATGCATTTTCTTTTTAAAAAAAATTCATTTTTTCTTAAATTTTAGGTGAGTTTAACTAATAAAGTTTTCTTAAATTCATGATCATAATGTTTTTTCCTGTCTCTGAATTCCTTGTAAATACAAATTGCCTGCAACATGGAAACAAAAAGAAAAACGAATTAGAAGCGGTTGAAACATTTTTTTTTATAACTATAGCTGGTTTAGGAGTCCTCCCCGTTAAGCCTAAATATTACAAAAGATCTCCCCACCCCTCAAAAAGAAAATATTACAAAAGATTCTATTCGTTTTAACGTATGAAGGTAAAGATATTAGTATTTCCAAAAAGAATATTCAAAAAATAAGTTGTAAATCTTTTAATTATTTGATTCTAAAATTAAAAAATTAATGAAATTTCTTTCTATTTATAATTATACAACTTTATTTCTTCCTTAAATACTCAATATTCTCCTAGATTTCGTTTATTCTTTTTTTTTTTCAAAATATTTTAGATGTTTTTTTTTTTCTTAAAACAAAAACAAATACACTAATATATGGTAATTAAAATATTTCAACTGGAGTTTCCAGCCAACCCGAAACTTCCACCTAAGCGTTAGCCGGATTATAAAAGGAAGGGCTCATCCCATTTTCTCTCTCCGTAGCCTCTCTTAGTATATAATATAGATTAGTAAGTGGTTGATATCACATTTCAAGAGCCGTATTAACTTATTGTATTCACTTATTGTTGGAGTTTCTTATCTAGGACTTTATGAGTATGTTAGTGTATCTTCTGGATATACAAGACAAAGATTGCAGAAAGTGATCTTAGTGGATAGTTTTCTCTTTGAATCAGTAGATTCCTATTTTGCATTCAACTAGAAGTTTGTATCTTATCCTCTATCAATATCTGTAATTAAGCACGCCTTTCGTCCGAAAGCATTGAAGTTAAAGTACAGTGGAATTGCTGGACGATCTTTTTTGTTAACATCTATTGGTTAGACGGACTTACACCTCCTTACTTTGAGATCATCACTCGGCAGTCCATAGATTAGTGTTGGTTTCACTGCAACTGGGATATACTCTAATTTTCTTTTGAAGAGTAAGTGTTTAGGCTGTTTGCTTGTACTCCCATATGGCTCACCTGTTAGAACTTAACATTTGGAGAACTTGCTTGCTTATCACGCTTTAGTAGTCATGTTGGGTCAATCCTTGAAGATCTTTTATGTATTTTGATCACATAACCCTACAATAATAATTACCTAGTCAACAACTCAACACTTCATGAAGCTTAGTTCTTGGCTTTTTGCTCAAACAGAATATTTTTGGAAAATCATTGGTAGTTCATCACTATTTAGTACATAGAAGGAGATCCGCTTTTGGCTATGTGTTTGATGTTCTCTAACCTTCTATCTTCAACTGATATTAATTTGGCTAATAGTCTGTCATGCACATTACTGCAGGTGTTCCGTGACAATGAAACTGTGCAAGAGAGGATAATGGACTCTAATGCTCTTGAACGTGAAAGAGGAATCACTATTCTGAGTAAAAACACAGCAATCATGTACAAAGACACAAAAATTAACATCA
>ONZK01002972.1:93596-106549 GCA_900322385.1 Pharnaceum exiguum
GTAAACAGTAATAATCGTACCCTGTAGTCTGTGTTCATTCCCTCAGTTATTTTTTTTTATTTGGTTGAACTTCCCTCGACTTTCATGATCGGGGTTGACTTATTCCCTTAATCCCTTTGTCATTCTTCATTTCTTTTTCCCTTTTTTTGACAAGATATTTGTCTGATTTCAAAGAGCAAAGTTTGGCTGCTGAAGGAGTCAATTAGCATCCTTTGACGAGAGACCTTTGACCATTTGCAAAAGAGACAGACAGATCATGCTGTGCAGTCAAACCTCATTCATTATCGGCAGACCATGATGATCACTGACCAATTGTAAATACTACTCTTTCTAAGCTTAACTTAATCAGGGTGTTTTCATTAATATGCTAGCATATGAATCAGAAAGTTGGTGGCTCCTGGTCGTGGATGAGACTGTTGAGAAAAAGCTTGGCTCACCCTCTCAGTCAACGAGCCATAATTTGTGTCTTATCTTTTTCTGAAATTTAATAGGATCAACTATCGGGTTTTTGACTCGGTGTGTCACTCAAGCAGGCTATTATTTGAAAGTCCCACCTCGGGATGGCCTAGTGGCTAATCATTGCAGAGGAGGGAAAAGCGAGAAATAAATTTCCCTCCAATGATTTGCATAGGAATCGAACCCTGATCTCCACACTATCAACAACTGCCACGCATTAAGCCAACCTAACTTGGTTAAAGAAAGGAATTGAATATACTAAAGGTACATTACATAAAATCTTTAAGTTTTTTTTTTTGAATAAACTAGTAAGAAAGTATCAAAAACCTTATTTAAAAAAACATCAAGATTCAAGACAATCAAATCTGAATTGTTTGATTTTTCTTTTAGTAAACTAAATTTAATTATCCAAACAAAAAAAATCCTTTTAACTTTTGAGGACAAATAGAAATAAGTTTGATAATGTAATGATCCCCTACTGGCTACAGGTGAGTCACAAATTCTTTGAAACAGTTAGGAGTTCGTTAGTTGCTGTCGCATTTAAATAAGACAGAGAATATCTAGAATGAGAAAGGAATGGGCCTTCATATCATATCATACATGCATGATCATCATCTCCCGCGTCTTTATGAGTTCACATTTTCCTTCAATAATAATAATAATGTTGTGCCTGCCTTACTATTATGACTTTTAGACTTTCCCTTCCCTTCATCTGTTCTCTTTATAAAATATATATAATCCTTTCACTTCTCTCTCTGTCTGACTAATATCCCTTGTATTTAGGATTGGTTGTGTCCAACAACATTCTCTCATCATATCAAGACATCAACCAATTCTTCCCTCTATCCAAAAAAAAAGAAAAAAAAAACTTTCTTGCATAAATTTGAATTTTCTGCAACATTTTTCTCTTTTTTCTTGGAGAATTGCAAGAAACCCAGCTGGGGATTGAGGTTAATAATCTTCTTCTGTAAGAAAGTTTCAATCTTTACGTAAATTTAGGACCTTTGTTGGGAAAAAACAGAGGAATTTAAAGGTCAACAATCTTGTTTTGTGAGAAAGTTTTGATCTTTATACTATAAAGTTTGCATGTTGTCAACTTTTTGAAGTTTTTGATCATACATACAATTTGATCATCCGGGCTTGAGGGTCAAAGCAAGCCCAAAAACAAAAAAGTTTAGATTGTTTGGTTGAGTTTTATATTGGTTGATCATATTGGGTGGTTTTTTGTGCATGTAAAGGTATGATCTTTGGTTGACCCTTTTTATTTTGAGGGTCAAAAGCCAATTGTTGTTGTTGAATTGTTGAGAAAGGGTTAAATATTTAGCATTTTTTGAGAAATGGGTAATTGTTGTATAACACCACATGGGGGTGTAGAGGGGAAAAGGAAAAAGAAGAAGCAAAACCCTTTTGCATTAGACACTAGTGATCATTATGGAAATAATGGTGGTGGTGGGAAATTAGTAGTGTTGAAAGAGCCCACAGGGTATGACATTGAGCAGACTTATGAATTAGGGATTGAGCTAGGGCGAGGCGAATTCGGAGTTACACATTTGTGTACTGATAGATTTACAGGTGAGGTTTATGCCTGTAAGAAGATATCTAAGAAGAAGTTAAGGACTGCTGTGGATATTGATGATGTTAGGAGGGAAGTTGAGATTATGAGGCATATGCCTAAGCACCCTAATATTGTCACTCTTAAGGATACTTATGAAGATGATCATGCTGTGCATTTGGTCATGGAGTTGTGTGAAGGAGGGGAGTTGTTCGATCGTATCGTTGCCAGGGGGCATTACACCGAAAGGGCGGCTGCTTTTATTATGAAAACCATTGTAGAAGTTGTGCAGGTAAGAATTCTGGTTCTTAGGTTGTTGGTTAGTTGATGTTGAACTTTATCTTGCTAATGTGTTAGTAAACTTATGTTTTCAACTAAGTTTTTGGTTGGTCAGTGTGCTTTGATTTGTTTGCATTTGATTGGCTAAGCTAGAAATGTGATTCTTATTATGGTTTTGGCTTTTATGATATTGTAGTTGTTGATGAAAGGTAATGATAAAATCTTTTATCTGTTTTGAGTTTGTTGTAGCATTCTCACTAGTGCCACTGTGGCCATTTAGCCTGATTGTTGTGCATAACCTTCCTTTAATGCATTGGTGAAAACTGCCTATTAGGAGAATTAGAGAAAGCTGAATGTTGTGACCACACATTTGGTGTGCTGTTTATCCTGCTCAGTTGTAATGCTGAAGTTTCCCTGTGTATTCAAGGCATGCCACAAGCATGGAGTAATGCATCGAGACTTGAAGCCTGAGAACTTCTTATTTGCTAATAAGAAGGAAGCATCGCCCTTGAAAGCAATCGACTTTGGCCTTTCAGTATTCTTCACACCCGGTGAAAGATTCAATGAAATAGTGGGAAGTCCATACTACATGGCTCCTGAAGTTCTGAAAAGAAATTATGGTCCTGAAGTTGATATTTGGAGTGCAGGAGTCATCCTCTATATTTTGCTATGTGGTGTTCCTCCTTTCTGGGCAGGTGAGAAATATTTGTAGTTCTTTCTACCCTGTACACAGGTGCTGTATTATTAGTGTGCTTAAACAGCTGACTGATTTTGCCAAAATTCTCTTTTCAGAAACTGAGCAAGGTGTTGCGCAAGCGATTATTAGATCTGTCCTTGATTTCAGAAGAGATCCTTGGCCTAGAGTTTCCGACAATGCGAAAGATCTTGTAAGGAAAATGCTTGACCCTGATCCTGCACGTCGTCTGACTGCTCAACAGGTTTTAGGTAATGTCTGATACTTCTCTCTATCAGTCTATGTGAAATTGGTTGTATGAACACCTTTTTGATATATTGGTCGGAATTGTACCTAAACTTTGGTGCAGATCATCCGTGGTTGCAGAATGCTAAGAAGGCCCCTAATGTATCTTTGGGTGAAACAGTGAAAGCTAGACTGAAGCAATTCTCTGTAATGAACAAGCTCAAGAAAAGGGCTCTAAGGGTAATATACATGTATACCATTTAGAATTGAATCTTGCAGTCAAGATTGCAAATTCTTTCTCGATATTAATTTTTTTTCAGTTAAATGAGCTTACACTGACAAATACTGCATCTTGATATGAACTACAGGTCATAGCCGAGCATTTGTCAGCAGAAGAAGTTGCCGGAATCAAGGAAGGCTTTGCACTAATGGACACTGGGAAGAAGGGCAAGATTGGTTTTGTAGAATTCAAAGCTGGATTGTACAAGCTTGGCCATAACATTTCTGATACGGATGTCCACATTCTAATGGAAGCAGTAAGTACCATATCACTTCAACGCAAAAGCTATCACTGATGTGGTGCATATTTTTTCAATTATTTGACTACTTACAACTCTTGCAGGGTGACATTAACAAGGATGGGTACTTGGATTACAAAGAGTTTGTAGCAATTGCTGTTCATCTGAGAAAACTGGATAATGACGAGCACTTACGCAAAGCTTTCGCATTTTTCGATCAAGATAAAAGTGGCTACATAGAGATAGATGAGTTAAGGAATGCCCTAGCTGACGAACTTAACAGCAACAGTGAAGAGGTCATCTATGCAATTATTCACGACGTCGATACAGATAAGGTGAGATCAGGATAGAAAAAGGACTACTTTATTTTGTAGAGTTTATGTGAGATGACTAGTATTCATATGTATTTTCCTTTTCAAATATGTAGGATGGAAAAATAAGTTACGAAGAGTTTGCAGCAATGATGAAGGCTGGAACAGATTGGAGGAAAGCTTCAAGGCAATATTCACGAGAGCGGTTTAACACTCTCAGCATAAAGTTGATGAAGGATGGTTCATTACAATCAGCCAATGAGGGCAGATGACCTTTGTTTGGGATATCTTGAAGAGTTTTGATTTTTTGCCTTATTCCTTGCCAATGTCAATTTGCTTCCATGAGTTAGAATTTCGTCTTTCTTGTGAGGAACAGCGGTGAGCCTAGGCGTCTCAAAAATTTGTTTTCTGTTCTTTGAAGATGGTGATTTCACTGTTCAGAGTTGGGGGGGATCTTCAGATCAGGAGATCAATTTTCCAGTGTACATATATTTGTGTAAGATTCATCAAATCATGTGTCTTATACTGATCAAAGAAAATTTGAATAGATTTTATGCAGGCCATGAACTTTCCTACCAATATCACCTTCTTACTTCCTCAGTCCCTCTTAAATACTCGTACCTCTTGAATGTCATTAGCATTCTGACTATGCTACTGCCACCTACCAACCAACGTCCAACTGTACTATGTGTTCTTATGATCTTCTACAAGATCACAGTTTTACTTCTTTTCCTTCTATCTACCTAGAATTGACTGAAATGCAGTTAGGAATTGGTACTTGTGTCAAGCTCCAAGTTAATCGAAACAAGTCTCCCGATATTTTGGGGTAAGATGGCGTACATTAGGCTCCCTCAGTACTCCGTCTGAGAAGGGATTCGACTGAGTTGTTGTGTCCGCACTTGAAGGTTGGTAAGTCTTACTTTTTCAGGCAACTTATGATACACATGTGAGTGACATTCCTTCTCGAATTACCATGGTCAGAAAGCTGAGCTGTGCCCATCAAAGCAAGCGACTAGATCATGAAAAGGAATTCGGTGGCATATAATTACTCAACAGGGAAAGGTCTGACCTTTTGCACCGAATTGCTTGGTGGTTGAATCAAACTATCAAAGTGTCTTTAGCTCTTTTCCCCACTCCCATGCATGCATACATTGCTTTCGTGATTGTTGTGGTTATTATTCCTCATGCCTTGGCCATATAATGAGCATGAACATCATAATTATAACGACTCCCTTTGGCTGTCTTGCCAGTTCGTTTCTGCCTTTTAGCAAGCATTATAAGATGGTCCCAAACTCGATCAATATGGTCTTAGCTCTTTTGGTTCGTAAATTGGGTACAGCTATAAAAGATGCTACATGAATTCCACTTGATCTACTTATGAATCATAGTCTCTTGCGCAGTACTCCGTAACTTAATTAATTAGAGATTCACAATATATATCGAGATCATTATTCATAACTCATACTAAATGTGAAAATCTAACTTTAATTCACTACGAGTATTATTTTTTTGTCAAAAAAAAGGGAGGCAATCGAACCGAGACAATATGTTGGAATATATAAGGGAGTAAAGGGACTTTGTCCCACATTGAGGTGTTTATAGCGTAGGGAACCCTTGTACCTATTGCCAATTTGTTTGAAGTTGGAGCCTCCCTTGTATGGTGGACATTTCACTGCCCATTAAACACAAACATTAACACAATCGTGCCCAAAATAAACCTTAAACATTAACACAATCCACGAATTTGTATTCACTCTCGAAGTAACTAAATTTGAAAGAGCTATTTTTTTTAGTGGTATGGTTGGCTTTCATTTAAACCCCGAGCTGTTAAATTGCAAATTGCTGTGCGTCAACCCAAAACATTATCATTTGTTATTCATAAGTCATAACCCCGAGAAAGTAAAACAAAGTGAAAAAAAAAGGCATCTTAAGTGTGAAAGTAGACTTGCTTCGCCCGAGACGGATACCCATAGGTGGGCTCTTTTTTTACCTTTAAAAAAAATTTATATAGACTCGCCTCGGATGATTGTTTTTTCTGCAATATTTCTCTACTCTTGGCGATTGATCATGTGATCGATCGAGTTTGGTTATTAACCATGCATGCTCCATAATATACACAACAAACGGTGAATTGCTTTGTCGCAATTGGTAACAAAAACAATTGTTTATCGTCTTTACTTATTGAGTTATTGTGAAGAAAAACATGTTTGCAACCATAAAACGATACACAACGGTTTCAAGGACAGCAGCAAAGATTAGGCCCAAGACATTGCGATGTGTGATATCCATGTGACTTGCAAAGTTCATAACAGCCATCTTCATCACAGTTTGGCTGTTCTGAACACCCACTCGGACTCCACTGTGGTTCTATAGTCGCATGTTGAGGTTCCGCCTGGACATTTTTAGCGGAGCTCATGAAACCTGCGGAGAATTACTAGTTAGGACGTTGAATAAATAGCTATATATTTAGTACAAGAATTATTAACATCATTAGCTAATGATATACAAATATAATAGTACTCTAGGCCCTCTATGCATGGCTCTATGGTCACTCACCGTTACATACAAGAAGTAGAAGCATGAGAACGGATACCAGTGCTGATGTTTGTCTAGCCATATCAACTGTAATTTTTGCTCGTTATACAATATGATGGGTTGTCAAAGTTGAAGCATATTCTTGCAAAAATAAAAAAACCAGCAGTTTACTTGAGAATATGATTGAAGATTTCGCTTCATGCCTTCATATATATATATACTTATTTTTTTATTAATATTCTAGCAACATGAATGGTAAAACGGCCATTATTGATTACTTTCTTATAATGTCAATGATGATTTTCTAGCAAAAAGAATGGAAGAACGTCCATTATTGATTACTTCCTCATAATGTCAAAAATGATTTACTTCATCAAAAAAAAAAAACTGATTTACTAGCAAAATGACCGTTATTGATTACTTTCTCATTCTGTCAAATGATTTACTTAATGAGCTAGACAACTTGATCGAATTGATTTCTTGACATCGAATGAGATTTCACTTGTGACTATGCATCGCATCGTGATCGAAATTAAAGGGTACAAGGAATGATATATGGCATACATTGTATCATTTGTTTTCCATCGGATGTGGACAACTCAAAATTTTTTCATCATTTAAAGTGTAAAAATAAGGCTAAATTATTGGAACACTCTTAATAAAATATTGACTTTATATCAGCATCCCAAATAAGTTACTATTAGTTAGGACACCCGAAAAACCCCCAAATATGTGGTCTAAACACACATTTCAATTTTCGACAAAAACTAAGGTGAACTTCATATTTTGCCACTGAGTGCTTGAACGCGCACAGTAAGAAGAGACAATTAACTCACATTTTCCTTTCAAAAACACAACTTCCCCCAAACCAGATCATTTATTGCACTTGGCCTTCTCCCCTCACTCTCTTCTCCTAAAACGGTTGCTCAATTGCTGCCCTCCATTAGCTCCCTACTCAAGTTTCTTTTTTTCATTTTCATAGCATATTAATCTTGGGTTAAATTGGGGAAAAATATTCATCTTCGTCTATATTAAGAATTCCCAATTCATTTTTTTTTAGTTACAGCAAGTCTTTGGAATAACGGGAGTACACGTACTCTTGGTGGATTTTGTAACTAATACGGAGTAATAAAACAATCATTAGTCACTTTTTTAACGTCATTAGTCAGTTTTTTATTATTAGTCATAAATCGACCCCGTATACGTATACACCCGGTGTACCAAAGACTTGATTTATTATGTTAGATTTGATAATATTATTGTATAATCTAATATTGTTATAATAAAATTTGATAATGAATAATAACATAATTTTACATTCATCAAATTTGATATGTGGATTTGATATTTAGATAGTTGATTTTGATATTTCATATGTATTAGTAAATAATCAATATCAAAACCAACTATCCTACCATATAAATACTAAAATTGATGAATTCTTATACGTGAATAATTCCTATATTGACCGTGGATATTAAATTCTTCTGTAAAGGCAAATCGAATACTTACATCGTACACCCGGTGTACCTTGTTCCGCACACCCTCTTTGTTTATTTCTCTTGTGTTAGGCCCAATACTTCATAAAAAAATAAAAGGCCTAATCTTTTCATCATCTACATACAAAGTGGGTGTACAGAGTAAGGTACACCGGGTGTATGATATAATTTGCCAAATAAAAGGCCCAATCATTTAATCATCTATACACAAAGGTGGGGGTACGGAGCAAGGTACACCGGGTGTACGATATAATTTACCCGATCATGGGTCTAGCGAAGAACAGAAGTCAAGAGAAAATCAGAGGAAATACCTCGTCGCTGCACATTGCGTAAGGAATCCATTAAAGAAAATTATCCCAAAATTTATTCAAGCAATATATAGTACTTCTCTCCACCTAGAGGAATCAAATTGATCGCCGTCAAGTTAAAGATACCTTACACAGAGTAATTAATTTATCTATGATGGATTTACAGGTGTTCGGTGGTATTCACTTCGATCCATATCTCCACTATGGGTTAATGAACTCTTGCCTTGGTACACGAATTGAGAGCTACTCAGTTAAGATATGAGAAATCAATACTTGTAACTGTTGTAAGAAATCCTTACACGTAGCAAGTGCTTATAGTATGCTGACTTGATCAAATCATTGCATTGGTTAATTTCTTTATCAATCTGGACATCAAACATGATTGTTACTTCTAGTAGTTATCAAGGTCATGTTCAACTATCGTCTATCTGTACTAAATAGAATTAGTGAAATCACTAAATAATCAAGCTAAATTGAACAGATATATCATAATTTATTGGTTTGCCTTCTGCAATTACACGACTTCATTAAAATTTAAAAACGGTCTCAATTACGCAATCTAAATTAAAACCTACTGATCAGTGATCACTATGTATGGAGTATGCGGAATCTGTACATGGTACAAGAGTATTTTTTTTTTATTATCCTTTTCTGAGGACACGGATGAGATTTCGCTGCAAATGCCTCCAACCTGCAGAAGATGTTGTATTTGCCAATTGCCGTCCATCATCAAAATTGATTCACCTTATGATTCAGAGGTGCCGCCATAAACCGAATAAATCAAGTTTTGGATGAAATGGACAAATGGACATAATTGGTAGGGGAACTCTCAACATTTTTGGATGAAGTTGGATAATTCTCAATTGAACTCACGACTTGCAATTTTTAACAGATCTCCCATTCCCGAGGAGTTTGTGGTTGAGCCCAACTAGCTCATTTGCTCTGCTTGGTCCAATGTTGGCCAATTTTGAGC
Source organism: Pharnaceum exiguum (assembly GCA_900322385.1). Lineage (NCBI taxonomy): Eukaryota > Viridiplantae > Streptophyta > Magnoliopsida > Caryophyllales > Molluginaceae > Pharnaceum > Pharnaceum exiguum. The sequence goes on from ONZK01002972.1 coordinate 102,947, forward strand.
AAGTTGATTTATTTAAAGTTAGCTCTTGAAAATTAGTAAGTTTTTGGTCATCGGGTGTACATGGTAAATCCGGTATGACTAATAATAAAATTAGTGGCTAATGATATTTAAAATATGACTAATATATTTTGTAATGCTTTGCAAAAGACAACCACATCATTAAAATAGCATCTAAACTTTTAATCAAGATGTGGAGCATTATTTAAATTACAAAGAAATTGACTAATGGCATTAAAAATGTGAATTTAATGACTAATTCACCTTGTGTACACTGGGTGTACCAGTACACCTTGTGGATTTATGACTAATTACAAAGAAATTGACTAATGGCATTAAAAATGTGACTAATGATATATGTTGTAATACGAGTTATAAATTCATAAGGTGTATCAGTACAACCGGTGTACCTAATAATTAGAGTATTTAAATTGGGTAAATTTCCTACAAATTTAGTTATAATAAATTTTATTTTACATATTTACTAATGTCGGTTGAGAATTGGATTGAAACAAAATTAAACTCATCGCTCAGTTTTAAGTTTTAACAGTGAGGGAAAAAATTGTGTGTACCCCTTTCATATATGACAATGTGTATTAATGATCCCTATACTCCAATTTCGTTTTAAACGAATTGACACAAATTTTTAACAATAATTACTACCACTGAGATCTGCCCACTTAAACTTCATTCTCAAGATCGGGCTTTCCTCCTGCTTGTAGTAACCTCTATTTCTTCAGCAAAGAGCAAGGGTACAATGAAACAGGAGACACCTTTTCTTGAAACCCAAAGAACAAAACAAATAACAATATCCAATTCCACCCCCATTTCCTATTCATTTGCAAACAAACAAAATCCCACTTTGAAAATCTTGATCAAATTGCCCAAAATATCTCCACCACCTCTTTTCCCACCCTTTCCCTTTCTCCCTACTTTTCCAATAAACCTGCGGCAAAGCTATTGCTAAAGCCTAAAGCCAAAACCAAAAGGAAAATATTAAAAGCAATATGACCATTACCAACAAAAGCCAATCTCAACCATCCACGTGTCCCCAATCACAAACACAATTCGGTTCCCACACTGGTATATAAACCCCCAGTTGGTCCATTTCATTTTCCAACCCCAAAAAACAAAAAAAATCACACGGTTCGCAATTATTGCGATTTCCCGTGCTCCTATTTTTTTCCCTCCTCTTAGAAGAGGCAGGCATTTTTTTCATTTTACTATCTCTACTATTAGTCTAGTATCATAAATAAATTTCATTACACCCTCTTATATTATACAGAAATTAGTCCCAACTCTCAAATACTTTGTTACCCAGTTGGTAAATTCACCATTCAGGACGCTTTTCTTCAGAAACAGGTGAGTTCTTTGTATATTTGTTTGTCTGTGTTTGTTCATTTTCTTGTTTCTGGTTTTTTTTTTTAATGGCATTTTCTTGTTTCTGTTAGTGTAATGTATTGTGCTGATCGTGCATGAAAAATAATAAAACTGGATATTGCATGCTCATACACATCGTGCTGCACGTGGATTGTTGAACACTTGAACTAAACCAATTTCATTTGTTTAGGCACTTAAATTTTGATGTGTTCAACTTTGGTGTTGATACTCTGTTTCTGAACAAGGAAAACCGAAGTTTTTCTTCTGTTTCTTGAACAGAGTCAACATAATTTGATGTATTTCTTGAATTTTTGATACTTTACTCTAAAATTGCTAATTACTGGCTTTTAAGTGGATAGTTAAACCTGTACGAAATAAATTGTGCACCGATAGTACTCTATCTAGTTACACACATTTGTACTAATTTTCTTTTGATAACCCACATATAAAACAGTATCTTGATTCTTGACAACGTTATAGTTGTAACTTGTATCAAATGCAAACAATTTATAAAATTTTATAGTTCATACACAAAATCATTTTATTTTATTGTATTTATATCGGCTCAGTTGGATCTTATTGGGAAGATCCATTTGATGATTCCTCTGACTATTTATTATTATCCACTTGACAAGCCGCCATTTCTTTTTCGTTCTTTCGTCATTTCTTATGTTGCACTTAACTTTCAATTTTAGTTCTTTGCTTACAGTACTTTTTTTTATCTATTTCTTTCCCTCGCAAGAAAGGGCTTATATAAAAGTATAAAACAGAAAACGCCTGGACCACTTTCCGTGTCACACTTGACTTGGCCATGATAAGCTTACAAGGTTGCGTGTTTACCAGGTGGAAATTATTAAGCATTCTAAATTCAACCAGTTGTTTCGCGATACATATAAAGGATCTAGATTTTTCTCTCATAAGCTTACACGTAGATCGATATCGTTTTATGATTTGATACGAGTCTGTCACAACTAAAAAACAAAATTGTTGTAGACACATCACACATGTACGTTGTAACCTAGCTAGTTACAGTCTGCACCAGTGGCCGCATCTTCTAGGATTATAATCGTAGTTTAATTCTAATTATCAGACCAAATTCCCATCTCACCTTGATTACATAGGTATATTTTGTTAGCAGATATGTATGCTAGATTTATTGATTATCGAGTGTAGAACAACAATAGACATAGCAAGGCTTCATGTACCAACTAAAAGTCTTTTCTTAGTTGAATTGAACTGAGTTTAACTGAATTAAAATGTGGTGAGTTTAAATGTGGTCAGACACTTCCATTGATATGTAAATAATTTTGAATTTTTATTGATGTCACAACTTTTTCCGATCAAATAGAAACACGTTGAGCTAAACTCAATTGAATTGAAGTAAGCATTTGGAAGTCGAAAAGAACATGCCACAACACGGGTAATATATAAGTATATAACATCTGTTGATCACAAATCTATTGGCAAATGAAGAAAATTAAAGAAAAAGCAATTGGAAGCACCAAATAGTAACCATTTTTCTAATGGAAACCAAACAGTGACTATTGTATCTGATTTACTTAGTTAAGTCATCAATTTAATTCATGTACGGAGTATTTGAGTTGATGACCATATGTCTTCTACAATGTCGCTTAATTACAGTTGGCTAATTTTAATGTGTTTTTTCTTTCCTTGGAAAATGTTGCAGCTAAGTAAAGATGACTGTCACACCAAACATATACGTGAGCAATGGAAACCTCATGGTTCATGGGAAGACCATACTCACAGGAGTGCCGGACAACATTATATTGACTCCTGGCTCCGGCGTCGGTCTTGCTGCCGGTGCATTCGTCGGGGCTACTGCCTCTGACGACAAATGCCTCCATGTCTTCCCCATGGGTACATTGATGTAAGTATCCGATCCCCTATTTAGCTTTACTATTATTAACACGATGATTGTATGATTATTATATGTAGGTGACCTTGTTTTTGCTTTTTAGTTGGTTTATACTTTATACAGTGTTATTTTGACGTTAGGAGCTTTGGATGTTTACACTTAAGATTTCAGTGTTATTAGGGCATGTTCGTTAGAGCTGGACTTTACTAATCTCATTTGGAAAAAAACCGAACTATTTGTTCAATTACTTTGACACTAATCAATTGTCAAACCATCTCAATATTGTACGTTTATAAAACTATATGGCGAGATCTTTTTAATGATATACCAATTACTACGAATGGATATAT
>ONZK01002972.1:107908-138689 GCA_900322385.1 Pharnaceum exiguum
CATTTCTTACCCAATACTTGTCCAGCTTAAGAGTTGAGAACAAAATACATTAGTTTTGGTTGAAAAATGCGTACATGCCGTACAGTACTAACGGTAGTACAAAGATGATTTAACAACTAACGTTATTTGTGAGGTCCTTTTAGTCCAACTTTAGAACGTTGAGTCCTTAATGGTTGTTAAAGTGCAAACGTTGGGTCCTTATTTATCTATGGACTCATGGATATATGGATCAAAACTTATTTCGTTTAGAGCAATTCATGGAAGTCACAATAAAGTTGTACAGAATTTCATTCGATAAAAATTAAAAATTATCATCAGTTATAACTACAAGGTTAATTTACTGATGCAACTCCTAATCACTTGCTTTTGTTCCTTCATGGAAGTATTTTGTTCCCAAGTGGGTTGAGATATGTTTAATTAGTATGCCTGGTAGTTGAGTAATGATTGGAAAGTTATAGCTGAATATCTAAAGTTAGATATTCATGTGTACCGGTGCAGGGGTCTACGATTCATGTGTTGTTTCCGCTTCAAGCTTTGGTGGATGACTCAAAGGATGGGGAAATGTGGTAGTGATCTGCCACTGGAGACCCAGTTTATGATTGTGGAGAGCAAGGGTGACACCATAGGAGGTGAACCAGACAATGCTCCCACCATTTACACGGTCTTCCTTCCCCTTCTCGAGGGTCCATTCCGTGCTGTTCTTCAAGGGAACGAGAATGATGAGATTGAAATATGTGTGGAAAGTGGTGAGTTTTATCTTGGCCATATGAAAGTGCGCGTCCATCATTTCATTAATGACTCACTTTAGGGTGCTGTTGTGTCTAGTTTGGTCTCATCAAGTCCTCCCCCGTGAATCCGGATATTTGTGTCCACGTTTCGATGTTAGTGGCGGAGGAGTCACCTTCGCAGCACCATCTAAGAGGCTAAGATGGAGAAATGATCCAAATAATTATGTTTGAAAGTAGTTCAATCTATACATGGAGGAATGCCCTATATTTGCATCACAATCCTGAATCTGTGTGGCTTTTCTTCAGTCGTGCAATCTCCTCTTGGTCATGCCGTAAAAGAGATGTCCAAACATAATAATGACGTAGCAGACACTAGAGCTATCACAATTAGATGCAGAAATGGACCATTCCTTCTATCTTCCATATCAGAAATGCATATGGAGTTCATAGCATTTGACAAGTCTTGGAGTTCGAAAGATCAGATACGACTATGCCTTTGCGATTTTTGATATCATTTTGCAGGGGATACATCGATCCAGACCAGCCAGGGAATTCACCTTGTTTACATACAAGCTGGGACCAATCCCTTTGAAGTAATCAATCAGGCTGTTAAGTAAGTTCCAATTCTCTTGCTTGACATAGTTTGTCTTTGATTCTGCGCATATTATCTCCCATAAAAGAAAAATAATTTTGAAGGGTCAAATTCAGTGGAATACAGTTATGGGTTTTCCACTCAGCTTTGTAAGGAAAGATGATACTCTCTATTATGTTTTATATTGAGACATCATGTTTTTGATAGAATTAAACTTGAATTGCAGGGCAGCAGAGAAACATATGCAAACTTTTCGCCACCGTGAAAAGAAAAGGGTGAGTTTTTTTTATGTGAATGGTTATGGTTCCATGAGCTGTGGCTTTGGAGTTTACTCAGGTCTCAGTCCAATTTCATGCAATTTCTAACTTGTTACCACTTAATTTCAGCTGCCTAGTTTTGTGGATTGGTTTGGCTGGTGCACATGGGATGCTTTCTACACTGATGTCACAGCTGAGGGTGTAGATGAAGGTCTCAAAAGGTATGATGTATTCCGAACTGATCTTGTAAAGGTTCATGATGTTATGATTGCCAGATAATTGAGTTCATCCTTGCTTATTGCAGCTTGTCAGAGGGCGATACTCCACCACGTTTCTTGATCATAGATGATGGTTGGCAGCAGATAGGAAATGAGGTTGCTAGGGATGAAAATTGTGTAGTGCAAGAAGGGGCTCAGTAAGTTATCACTGTCCTTATAATTGAATCCCTTCTCCTCAAGTAAAGAAAGAAGAACCAGTAAATACCTTATAAAACCCAGAAGAGCTAGAAAGAATATTGGCAAGTTTCAGAAGAACACTTAATACAGTACATAATCTAATTGTAGTGGCTGATCTATTTCTATTGGGACATTTTGGTTTTCAGGTTTGCCAACAGGCTCACAGGCATTAAGGAGAATGCGAAGTTTCAGAAGAAAAAGAATGGTGAGGGTAACGACCAGGTTCCAGGATTGAAGCTTGTCGTTGATGATGCGAAGAAGCGTCACAATGTGAAGTAAGTCAGAGATCTGTGCCGTTTGTTATACTATCTCATTGGGGTTTCTCTATGCCAACTAAATCTCATTATTTAATCGTTATTCCTGCAGGAATGTTTATGTGTGGCATGCCCTGGCTGGTTATTGGGGTGGAGTGAAGCCTGCGGCTGCTGGTATGGAACATTACGACTCTGCTTTGGCATACCCAGTTCAGTCTCCAGGTGTTCTGGGTAACCAGCCAGATGTGGTGATGGATAGCCTTTCTGTTCATGGTCTAGGGTTGGTCCATCCAAAGAAAGTCTTCGATTTCTACAACGAGCTACATGCCTATCTGGCTTCTTGTGGAGTAGATGGAGTCAAAGTTGATGTCCAGAATATAATTGAGACCTTGGGCAAGGGATATGGTGGCAGAGTTTCTCTCACCCGTGCTTATCACCAAGCCCTTGAAGCATCCGTTGCTAGAAATTTCCCTGATAACGGGTGCATTTCTTGTATGTGTCATAACACTGATGGCATTTATAGTGCTAAGCAGAATGCTGTTGTGAGGGCTTCCGATGATTTCTATCCTCGAGATCCAGCTTCCCACACCATTCACATCTCCTCTGTAGCTTACAACTCTTTGTTTCTGGGAGAGTTCATGCAACCTGATTGGGACATGTTCCATGTAAGTACAGCCCAAGATATCTAGCAATGCTTGTCTGTTTAAAGTGATCTGGTGTTTGGATGAAGCACTAACATTGGGATATATTCTTTTCAGAGCTTGCACCCAGCCGCTGATTACCATGCAGCAGCTCGTGCTGTAGGTGGCTGTCCAATATATGTCAGGTGAGAGAGGAGGAACATGGCCTCTTACTACTTTGCTACGAGGAAGGTTACATTCTTTTAATTTGAAATCAATCACGAGTATGGTAGTAATTGTTCTTCTTCTTTACAGTGACAAGCCAGGGCAGCACGACTTTAAGCTATTAAAGAAGCTGGTCCTCCCTGATGGTTCTGTGCTCCGTGCTCGCCTACCTGGACGACCAACTCGAGACTGCCTCTTCAATGATCCAGCTAGAGATGGAACCAGGTGCATAGCTCACTGTGATTTTGCTATTCATGTAATCAAATATCAACATTTGAATCTTTTAAGTTTTGGCTAAAAACACGCTTATTATATGCTGCAGTTTGTTAAAGATATGGAACATGAACAAATGTTCTGGTGTAGTTGGTGTGTTCAACTGCCAAGGTGCTGGTTGGTGTAAGCTTACCAAAAAGACCCGGATCCACGATGAATCACCTGGAACCCTCACTAGTTATGTACATGCCTCTGATGTGGATTCAATTGCAGAAGTGGCTGGACCAAACTGGAACGGGGAAGTGATTGTGTATATGCACCGAACAGGTAAACTATTGCGCAACTGGATAGAATCAGAAGTCGTTTGAAATTCATCAAAATATGTATCTATAGAGGTGCATATCTAACGTTTGTGAATCATATTTCAAACTCAGGAGAGGTTGTTCGATTGCCCAAAGGAGCTACTCTCCCTGTGACTCTTAAGGTTCTAGAGTATGAGCTCTTCCATTTCTGCCCTATCAAGGTAATTTATGAATCAGTCCATTGAAGTAGTGATATTTTTTTCCAGGGTACTCAACTCCATGAGTGTGCTATCTGCTAATAACGCATTATATTTATGTTCAGGAAATCACAAGTAACATTTCATTTGCGTCAATCGGCTTGCTTGACATGTTCAATGGTAGTGGGGCAGTAGACCAATGTGACGTGGTGCTCACCACCGACAACTATCAGTTCTTTGATGGTGAAGTCACGAATGATCAGAGGAGCACGCTGAGTGAGAAGCGATCTCCAGCAGCAACTGTACAACTCAAAGTGAGGGGCTGTGGTCGGTTTGGAGCATTCTCCTCTCAACGCCCGCTGAAGTGTACAGTTGACGGAGCTGAAACTGAATTTTACTATGACTTAGACAGTGGGCTTATGACCATGAATCTTCCAGTCCCTCGTGAGGAGCTGTACAGATGGGCAATCGAGATCCAAATATGATGAATTCTTTCAGAAATTTCATCTGCCATTCATTCAGATGTTGCATCTTGGCAACATGCCAACATCCTCTTGTTGCTGCATGCTCGAGGTCTTTCGGGAACTCAGATATTGATGAGGGGATGACTATCCATGATCTCGGGGTAGTTCCTATGGGTTCTAGAGAGAAAGAGAGTGATGCTTTCGAAATAAAGAGGGTAGTGATATGTGTCATCTCGTGTGTACTGTTCTTTGAAATAAGAGATGAAACGTTAGTCTTTAAATTGTGTGTGTTATGTACTTAAGTGGCCTGTTTGGGAATCTCTCAGGTTGGGGTTCAGGAGTGTCATGTCATCTGTAAATGGTTTTCTTCTGTGAGCACAGACTGCACAGATTCCTTAATGAAGTTGCCATTTTCATTTCAAATTCCCTTCACAATTTAGGCTATTTCAATGTATTTTCTATATCTTTGATGTATTCGACCAACCTGCTTATTTAAACTACAAAAGGCTACATAATTTCATTGTGCAACTTAGATTACTTGGTCGAAAACGTATAATTCTAGTGCTACGATTAACACCGATGAGCGCAAACCAATAAGTTTGAGTGCAAAAATCTCATCCCTACAGTTTGAGCGCAAAAACACTCTTAAACAGAACCAAGGCTTCCTCGCAAAAATTGGTCATCAAATTAGTTGCATTAATTGATTGCCGTCCTTTTACTCTCCTTGAATTTGCTGGTCACCGGAAGCATCGATTTATTGGCCGTTGGAATTTAAGGTGCAACCGTGCATCAATCCGGTATCATCTTGTTCAAAAGAAAAAAAAAAAATTGAAATTTATTTTTTTGTTTTTAAGAATCCGGTATTATGACCTTGGCCTCTTGGGCGGTACATTTTATAGGCACCAATAAAATGCTGTACGCTGTAGTGGGCTAATGCTGCTTTCAGAATGGGTCAAAGTCCATAATTCGAGCCTTTTTTTCAAGGAGCATACCACGTTGTTGTTAAAGACTAAGGACTTAAGGAGGGAGTAAGGACTAATGATGTTTTTCTTTCATGATCTTGCTGAGTTGTTGATAACAGGTTTGATAATTGAGCTGACTACTGATCAAGCTTGGATACGCCCAGCTTTACTCCTGAAGTACTTTGGTTTGTTGGGTTACAGCAAGTCTTACGTACACCCGGTGTACAGGGTGCATCGAGTGCCACGTCAGCTTTTTAAAAAAAAATTAACATGGGTGACTACTAGCCATTTTTATATGACTAATGACTAGTAGGTATTTTTGTATGACTAATGACTAGCAGGTATGTGACTATTGAGAATTTTTAGATGACTAATGTTTCCGAACTACCGTCCGACTTTTAGCCTTGTATTTTTCTTTTCTTTTTTTTCCTTTTTACTAGGAGGTGCCACCTAGGCAGGTGTATGGATACACCTGGTGTAGCCTAGACTAATAGGGTTTAATCGAGCTCAAAATTTTAGAACGCGGCTCAATTATTTGATGAGCCCAACAAAGATATGGAGGGTTTCGAATAATCAAAACTATGGAGATTAAATTGCTTGGCATAATGGTTGCTTCACTTGCTAAGTACCTTGATGAGGTCACACATTCAAACCTCAAGTGCATGTTCTCTAATTCTATGTTATAAATTTTTTAGTTATAGAAATTTTAACTACTCCTAAAATTTAGTGAAGTTGAATTAAATTGATAAAATATGTCGTACAAAGTAAAAGTAGATGTTAAGAGCATAAACGTATATAAAATTTCTTCATTTGGTTTACAGATATCCAAACAACAAAAAATTTGAGCTTTTATGTGGATCGTTCGAAATAAAGATTGAGTAGCTCAAAATCGATTTTTCCCACGAGCTAGTTCAAAATAAAGCTTGAGTAGCTCAATATCGCTTTTTCTCACGAGTTTTTTTGAAATAAAGCTTTAGTGGCTTCACATCAATTTTTCTCATTTTCACTCCTCATTTAACGAGTTTTGTGATGAAGTAATTTGAGAAGAGAACGATTGTTGTACAAAATTAACCCTTGCACTCATTTAACAATTCTTTTATTGTTTTGGAGAAAAAGTGTTAAGGTATAGGCTTTCCTGGCCCAAAGAAAAATAATATTTTTATTGAAAAAAATTTATAAACATGTTGGTCCAAGCCTGACCCAAATCCGTTACGACTCGAAAGTTCAAACGGAAATGACCAACCCGATTGACAGGTCTAAATTTACAGTGCAATTTTGCAAGGTTTTGTGAACTATTGTACCTGGTTGACTTCTCCACTTACAACCCCGAACAGCCAAATATACCTTTTTATTAGACACCTAACGCCAAATATACACATTAAGTATTCTGACCGCCAAATATACCCAATAATTCAAACCGATGCCAAATATGCCCAATTAACACTATTTTTGGCCGTAGCTAAATAAAATATATTTTTAGGTATTTTTTTAATATTTATTTATTTTATCTGATTAAAACTATTTTTTTACATATAAAATTCAGCATATTTGACATATATATGCATAAAATAAAATAAAAAATAGTTAAATCGTGTACTAAACTCTAAGTGAGATGAAATGATCCCAAAAACTAAAGGAAGGGAAAGAAAGGAAATAGAAGGAAAAAAGAAGGAGAAAAAAACTAAAGGAAGGGAAAGAAAGGAAAAAGAGAGAAAATAATAAGAAAATATGAAAAGTTAGATAAAATAAAGGAAAAGAATAAATAAATATTAAAAAAATATCCAGAAATATATTTTATTTGACTCCGGCCAAAAAAAGGTTAATTGGGCATATTTGGCCTCGATTTGAACTTATTGGGCATATTTGGCGGTCGGAATACTTAATCGGCATATTTTGCGTTAGGTGTCTACTAAAAAGGCATATTTAGCTGTTTTGGGCCACTTACAATAAGAAATCAATTAATTTATAGGTGCACAATTTTTTTTGTCTATACCCATTTTATATATAGAAAAATTTGTGTACACCCGTCTCACACTAACTTAGTGTGAGACGGGTTTGGCCAAATGACCCAATTTTTTTTTTTCGTTTTTTTTAGTTTTTTTTTCAAGTCTATACAAATGAAAAATGACCCCATACAACTGAAGTTAAAAACTAAAAAATGACCCCCATACAACTAGAAAATGACCCCCTATACAAGTGAAAAATGACCCCCATACAACTGAAGTTAAAAACTGAAAAATGACCCCAATACAACTGAAAAATGACCCACATACAACTGAAAAATGACCCCCTATAAAACTGAAAAATGACCCCTATACAACTGAAGTTAAAAACTGAAAAAATGACCCCTATACAACTGAAAAATGACCCCCCATACAACTGAAAAATGACGCCATACAAACTGAAAAATGACCCCCATGTTAAAACTGAAAAATGACCCCCATACAACTGAAAAATGACCCCCATACAACTGAAAAATGACCCCGTAGTAAAAAAAAAAAAAACCGTCGCACACTAACCTTAGTGTGATACGGTCTCACCCAAATTTTTGTGTTTTATATATGAGATTGGTTTAATAACAAAAAAGATTGATTAGTAACTAATAGTCATTAATAAACTCGTCTCATATATAAAAGAAGTGCAAATAAATTTTACTCTTATTAAAGAAAGCCTAAGGTGCGGAATGTCATCTAAACAAATGACTTTTAGAATCGAACTTATATTAAGTATGTGCGTAGAACGGTCTCATTTAGTCTGTAACTAGTTGGGCTAGTTATCACAATATATAGTTGGAATGGCTTAGCTTATTTGCTTAGCTTGCGTGGCAATATAAATTTTGTTACGGACATACGGTGATATACTTACATTCTAAAATGTAGGATTAATGGAAGAGGCTAGAGGGTCGTTTAGGTCAAAGAAAACAGAATTGTGATACGTAATATGCTAAAGAAAACGTCCACAATCACTAATCGTCGATCCTTCACCTCGCATTTTCGTCAACGGAGGGGTCTGAAGATGAATCAGCTCATTTCTATGTTTCCAGATTGTGTAAAGTGTAGAATAACAACTATCGCTTGGAGTAATCAACAAGAAGACGGCTAGCTTATATGCTTGATATTGTGGGTCGATTTAATTAGTTACAAAGGCAATTTAACTAATCAACTTCCATTCACGCCCATACTTACAGATACATTACCAAACGAAAAACTACTTAACACCCATCCAAATAAGCTACCAAATTAGGCCACGTGTTCGCGATAGATGATAGTCATGCACGAAACATGTTGCAAACTAATCAAATTTTATTGGAATTTTATTTTGCGCATGAGGTCACTACAAGTTTAATTGTGGACATAAGAAATGCGAACACAATCGAAGGCATGGGAGAGTTAAACTATTCCTAAAAGAAATACTTCTGGTTATTATCTCTTTAAATTCTTAGGAGTACAATTCTCTGCTTGATGATGATGTTATCTGTCAATCAGCTATAGGTAGGGGAGATAGAGGATAGATTGATTAACAAATGGTTGCACTCAAAAGCCCATGCCTTTGATCTCCTCATCTCCTTCACCCTACAAATCGAGTACGGAAGTTTGCTCGTCTTTATTTTGATGTCCGTTATTTGTGTGGGTGATGATATCAACATGAGAGAAAGACAAATTATTGTTAAAACAAAATTAATAAAAAAGCACATTGACCATTCTCAAGGTCCTTGCATATTACATGGAAGAAAATTGAGAGGATGAGCATATGAAGCACATTGCATTAGTTAATCAACCAAACGGTGAATGTGCTGACCTTAATTTCTTTTTCAGTCATAGTATATAAAATGAAGGCATGCATTGTGGATCACTCGTTTTATTTGTGATGTACGACCTCAGTATCCGTCATGACGGATATGAGAATTTTTAATATGCTTGACGACAATTTTTAATATCTGTGATGACATACTTTATTATCCGTCACGACGGATTGGAAAAACCGTGATGACAGATAGGAGGTTAGGGCGGTAAAGGGGAGGGGAGAGTATAGCAGGACAGTGGAAGAGGAGTCGAGAGTCGACCCGAGAAGGGATGGGAGAGTGCGCCGAGTATTATTTTTCTAAAGAAAATATGGAAAAAAAAGAAGATAAGTGGTTCACATGCAATGCATGCCTACATTTTGTGTTGTATACCTAAAAAAAATCAAGGTTAGCACAAATTCTAATCAACCAAATATGCAATCACCAAAAAAAAAAAAAACACGGCTTAGCTTTCTCGATCGAGATTCTCCTTTGACATAGAGCCGTGATTATACTAAAATAATCATAATATTTTGTGTGGAGAATGAGTTCACTGCCTTCTTGGACTTATAGAGACCCGATACAATTTAAAAATTAAGGCCCTAAAAATAAACTTAATTTTTTACCCCCAATTAATTTTACTTACATATAAATGAAGATCAATATATTGAAATTTGTGAGAGTAAAATTAAAAAAGAATAGAATTTGACTCTTTTTATTTTTCATTTTTTCCAAGAAAAAATTTCTTTAATTGGGACTTCAGGGGGTAAATTATTAATCAGATGCAGAGAACTTTTTTTTGGTTTGATTTGAAAAAAAAAAAAGTTCTCTGAACTTTAATGTCATTTTTCCTTAATTATCGAGTGATTGTGAGATGATAGCTTTTACAATTTTACTTTTGTTTTTTTAATAAGTTAGTTAGGCTTTAAGAGAGAGAAAAAAGATTGGGTCTAAAAATTTGAAGCCCTCCACTTAGTAATTGAGGCCTTGTGCAAGAAGATACTTCGCACATAGCCTAAAACGAGCCTGAATGAGTTCACACAAAAATTTAAAAATTGGTAATTTACGGGTACAAAGCGTCATTCCCAAACCTAGTGTATGTATCATTGTATCAACCTGTCTCATACTCTCATGCCATTCATTGTTTTGGTGAGAAGTACGTATTCATCCAAATTTAATTCTGATTGTTTTAATTTGAACAATTTAGGAGTTTCATCACCTAAAAATTATTAGTTTTAACCAGAACTATTTTCGACATCTTTAGTTTGACAAATTTTGGGCTTTTAACTATTTAATTTTGAGCAGCTGCACCTTAGATGAACTCTCAGCTCGCTAGCTTCATTGATCAATTCAAGTGCTACTACATCACTTGGCTTCTGCTCTAGGTCCTAGGGAAATTAAATGTTAAATACTTTGGCCTTCTAAGGATATACTTGAATAGTTGATTAGAATTCCTAAAAGTTATCGGAACATATTAAGAATAACTTATCTTTTGCATATATATTAGATAATCGGGCGAAATATATGTGTATTTTCTATTATTTGAATGACCCTCTCTTCTGAAGGAGCGGTTCATGAATTATTTTGATGTAGTTATAATACTCCGCAATGTAGTACCTAACTCTGTTAATACATCAGTTGAGATCAGTTTATTAAATACAGTACGGTAAATTGAAATTCGGTTCTCAAGTGAAGAAATGTAATTCAGAAGACAGAATTTGACATCATATAATCGGATCTACGGATCGGAGTATGAAATAACCAAACATTTTTCTGGAACTAATAGTGACCAAAGCCGTTGAAAATGGGCATGGTATTCTTTTGTTAACACGGTACCACGCCGTAAATCAATGGAGATTACTACCAGCTAATTAAACGCATTGTGTAAGAAGGCTACCAGCAGCTAAATAAGTCAGCTGCCTTTCATGCAGAGTTGCACTCTAAGAGTTGCTTTTCGTCCCCACCTTTGCTAATAGTTTTTGCCTTATCCAAGAACACGAAGATATAATAGTCACAAAATTATGGGTACAATCGCAAATTATGTTGTTTACTTTCAAAGAATAAAGACAAATCAAAAAAATCTTCTAGTTGATCTCATGATATAGGCCCATCCCTCCTTAAGCCTATAAATATATCACGATGTTGCCTCATTTTATTAAGTTCCACAATTCTTCACAAGCTTAGTCGATCTCAAATATACTTGCTTGGAAATAAGTCTTCAACATACCTCGAAATTCCTCTTCTTCTACGAAGACATAATATATACACAAACATTTACATTTTTACGTACGCACTTACAAGAACATATAGGAAATGGCTCAAACCCTAACCACATTTGTCTCTGTTCTCATTGTTGCCGTCCTTTGTTCATCTTGTTATGGAGAAGTTACCAAAGCTGTTAATAGAAAAATAACATATGATCATCCTTCTTTGACCTTTTCACAAGCTGATCAAAGTGAAAGGCGAAGTAGTACTGGAAAAACATTTAATGTCGAAGATTTTGGAGCTAAAGGCGATGGAAGCAGTGATGACACTCAGGTAAATAGTTACTAGCTCTTTTTTAATTTGTCATACAGTTAGTTCAAAAAAACATTTTCCTCTTTCGTTTCACGTACACGTATGTTTGTCACTAGTATGAATATTTCTTAGATTCAATCATGAAGAAATTAAATTGTGAATGGTGAATTCGGCAACTGTATAGCTTACAAGAAATATAAACCTAACATTATTAGGACTCTACGTACTAGAAATATAAGACAATATCATAGTGTTTCCTAATTCTTGTATAGTTGTATTGTTTAGACCATATATAATATATTCCGTATAAGTTACGGAATCTTTTTTTATTTCGTTTTTCTTTTGGAGAGAAGCGGAATATGTAGGAACTAGATGTACGTAGCTAGGTTTTATGAAATGAATTACGATAATGAGTTCAAGCTGACTTAAATTGTTTTTTTTTTCTTTCGAATTCCGCCTTAATTTAATGACTCATATTTCTATATTGCCCTCGTCATTCCTTCTGTTTCCTCTCCGCCACCGAACTATATCGACATAGCAACTTAGCCAAGATTTCAAATTTTCAACAAAGTTCGTTCTTTAAAATCTGAAGTTAAATTAATACTATACAACTTGTGTGCTTTGAAAGTTTGAGTCTTCATTACTTTGAACTGTTATTAGGAACATATAAATTATACACGTTTGAATTGAGTTTTCCTAGCGGACATGCTCATGCAGAGGTCTTGACGTACGTCCTCTAGTTGTTTTATTTTCCACGCCTTAGCTTATTTAAAGTTAAAACGAAGCTAGTATGGACCAAAATGCAACAGCGCGCACTCCATTTTGAAGTTACCTTTATGGGGTTCTCTATAGCTCAGTGCGATGGATACAAGCACAAAACTAGCTAGCTAGTAGCTAGTATGAATGAAGGAGCCAACAAATTTATAACTTAGTTAAAAGGGTATCACCATGAAACAGCTAATTAATTAAGCATTTTGAAAGATGACAACAACATGCATATTGTATTAACCGGCGTGCATAAATTTAATTTGCGTTCGTCAAGTTTCTGTGAATTCTGATTAAGTTGAATTTTTTAGAAAACTAGGTTATTCCTATTAAACCAAATTGAAAGTTTCGCGAAGAATCGAGTATATCTCTCCGAAGTTACATCTTCAAATACTGCTCTAATCTCACATTCTGATCACCCGAACGCATTGCTTATTTGCTTATACTACTGTAAATGTTTGTCTTTTAGGCATTCTCGAAGGCTTGGAAAAAAGCATGCTCATCTTCAGGGTCCGTCTTCTTAGTCCCAAGCGGCGGGAATTATTACCTCAAACCAATCACCTTCTCAGGTCCATGCAAATCAAACACAGTCGTACAGGTTAGAAAAAGATAAAACATCACTGCTTATCTCCATATTAGTGCTCATCTGCATAATAAGCAATAAACATAAGTTTTTCTTTTGGTTCCTGATTTTTTAAAATTAGTAATAATTACGTTATGACCAAAACTTCATTGATAATTTGATGGCAGATATACGGAAATATTTTGGCATCCAAGGACCGATCAGATTACAACCAAGGAAGACATTGGCTCCGTTTCCATGAAATTGATAACCTAATGGTTGAAGGTGGTGGATCAATCGACGGTAATGGCAAGACATGGTGGAAGAAGTCCTGTAAAGTCGACGACAATAATGTAAGATGTATCTTTCAATAGAAAACTAAATTTGTACAACTTATTATGGTTTCTCAAATCAACATTAGTACTAAATCATTTTTCCATTTCCGTTATTTTGCAGCCTTGCAAGGGTGCACCAACGGTATGTACATCGATCACGTACTCAAGCCGTCAACGCGGCGGTAGTTATATCAAGTCAATTACTTCAAAAAATTAGTTAATGTTTGATTTTGCTGTTCAAAATTTTTGCAGGCTGTAACATTCTTTGGATGCAATAATTTGCAAGTAAGGAACTTGAAGGTCCGAAATGCACAACAAATGCATGTTACTTTTGACAAATGCAACAATGTTATGGCTTCTGGCCTCAAGATTACAGCTCCAGAGAGCAGCCCCAATACTGATGGCATACACATTACCGGTACCAAAAACATTGTTGTTTCAAATGCGGTTATTGGAACAGGTATGCCTAGCTGTATGAGTAACATATATACACCGTTATGATAACTAATGACTTACGGAGTAATAAATGAATTATAAATGACGCTTATATTGCCCAAATTGTGCTATAGGTGATGATTGCATTTCAATTGAGAATGGATCTCAAAAGGTTCGAGCTGTTGGCATCACTTGTGGACCAGGTCATGGTATCAGGTATACTACAATTATTTTTAGTTCATTTTTTCTTTTTAATGGACTCAAGTTCTTTGATAATGCGAGTTCATTTAAATTTCATAGCAAAAATTAAGTGAATTTTATTTTTGTCCTTGCTCTGTCATTAGTATCGGAAGCTTAGGGGATGATAATTCGAAGGCACATGTGTCCGATGTTTTAGTGAATGGAGCTACATTTTCTGGAACACAAAACGGGGTTAGAATAAAGACTTGGCAGGTACGTATTTCTAGTACACTTGTATTTTCTTCTTTCTGTTTAGCCCGGCCTCATTAGTTTCATACGATCTAATGATTTTTAGTTCATACCCCGTACAGCATTAAAGTTGACGTTATGTTTTCTGGTAATACAGGGAGGATCGGGAACTGCAAGCAACATCAGATTCCAAAACATTGAGCTGAACGATGTTAAAAATCCAATCATTATAGACCAAAATTATTGCGATCAAGATTCTCCATGCGAAGAACAGGTGAGTTACACATCTAACCAAGTAACCATGCAACATATATTTGGTCTCTATTAGTACTTTTTGCCTACAATGAGTTGAACCTAGATAGATTATCGTCTATATTACGAAGCGTTAATTCAACCAATCTAATCAAGAGATTAATAAGTCTATCAGACAAATTTAATGATTTTTAACTTGATATGTTTGTTACAGGCTTCGGCAGTGCAAGTGAGCAATGTGTTGTACAAAAACATAAGTGGGACTAGCGCATCTGAAGATGCTGTGAAATTTGATTGCAGTGAAAACTATCCATGCGAAGGAATTGTCATGCAAAATGTTCAGATTGAGCGTAGTGAAACAGAGAAGAAGGCTCAAGCTACGTGCAAGAATGTTCATTTATCTCAGATTGGAACCGTTACTCCTCAATGTTCAGACACTTAGAAAAAAAATTTAGAATATAAAAGAAGCTAGCTTCAAAAGCTACAGGGCAAAATTATGACAACAACCAATGTTAAGATAATCAATATAGTTTAGAGATAAGTTAGATTAGTTAGTTTATACAATTTACCATATTCTAGAGATTTAGGAGTCTGAGACAATTATATTGTCCGACCATCTACTAGTCTATGATGCATTTTATAAATCATGAATAAAATCAGAGGGAAAGTTGATCCTCAAGTTACTATTATTTATGCGAAGTCACGATTCGGTTGTAAATGTGTTCAATAAGTACATTTGTCGAATAATAAGGATTGCTTGATGCATAAATTTTTTTGTTTATTATAAGGAAGTAGTTTGTACTGATCTTCCATTCTACTCTGTCAGATTATGTCCATTCTACTCCAGTGTCTTTGAAGTTGAAAGAATTATCTCCATCTTTCATCTTTAGGTGATTATAGACTATAACAAAATGGCTAAGAAAATATTCCAATACTTCTTATTTTCGGTGAAGTTGTTGGAAGTCAATACTTCAATACGGCAATTGGTCAATCTCGGAAACAATCTCTCTGTTTTCTTAAACAGGGGTAAAGTTGCGTACATCCTGTCCCCGAGCCTCATTAAATGGGAATTTACACTCGATTGTTGTTGTTGTTGATAAGGAGTTGCAGGCACCATATGTTGAATTTTGTCGATGGCATTTGATTGCTTATCACATTTCTATCAACATTTACCATCTTGAATTTTATTATGACAATCGATTACTAATCAGAAGTCTATCAAATTGGGATTTTAACATGAGCTTTTTTAAAACTAAATAGTGAGCTCATTTCTAAATACCATGGGCTAAACTGAAATCGAACGGAACAAAACTTAACTTAAATTGTAAAGAACATGCTACATATTACCATATGTGCATTGAATAATTGTTATATCACCATGTGTGCATTGAAAAACTGAACAGAGTATTATATTTTTTTTCTTCTTCCTCATAACCATAGTAAAAAAAAAAATATATATGAGGAACATAATAAACAAAAAGTATGAATTTGTTGATGACAGAAAAAATGCATGAGATTATGAGACCAAACAATGACATATTCCCTTGCTTTTCGTCATTGGGTGTGTAAAATTTTCACCATAAAATGCCAAATTTTAACGAAAAACATATTGCCTGAAACCAAATCGATCCCACCCAATTGGTACCTGCAGTCGAAAAATCCGACACAAAGCCGATTCGATGTAGATCCATTTGAAAACTCAGCTGATTCGATGCAGATCCATTTGAAAACTGAACCTGTGTAAATTTGGCAAATCAAACGGGACTCAACCCGGTTAGCCCGAGGTGAATTTAAACCCAAACCGACTATTAATTTAATTAAACCAGATTTTGACAGATCCGATTTGGCTCGATCTAGGTGAATCCTATTAAATTGGGTCCTAGGAAAGATGACTGAAAGACAACTCAAAACTAATTGGTAATGAGCAAAGGGCAACTCACTCACTAAAATACAACTCAAGACCAATATAAATTATCGATGTGTGACACAAGTCATCACAATATTCCAACAAATCCAGCCTAGAACCGACAATAAAAATGTTATTGACAACCGGTCCCGTACCCAAACCGCACCGAAGGGTCGACCCAATTTTCAAGTCTACTAAAAGGTTAACTTTTCCATTTTATAAAGATTGGAGAACAATAATATATTAATATGCACTTTAATGGCTAAGCTCATTATTATGTCAATATAAGTTGAAAACGCCATGACTTATGTGGCATTCGGGCTAATGGCTAGGCGGGTAGCCTATATGGGCTATATATATATATGTGTGTTTCTTTGTATGTGGTCTACGCGCTAAGACTGAACAGTTTAACTCGACTTCCCAACTTGAGGTCAACAGCTCTGTTCTTATCTTTGGTAATAATAATTCTATCATCTTTTCTTCTCTCATTTTTATCAGCTATTAATAACAACAACATTTACGTGGATTGAGTTGTTGGTTCTTTTTATTCCCATGATTGTTAGTGACTTCTCTGTCAGATTTTCGCTCATGTAGTCATGTTAATTAAGTTGTACCCAGAAATTCAATTACCTAGAGATTCTAAATTTATAATATTAAATCACTTCTCGATCTTAGGTTTGGTATTACAAGGAAATGCGATGATGTGATTGCGTTTTATTGCTTTATAGCAATTTTAATATGTTGTGGGGTGATAGTTTGTCAAAGTGCCAAGGATGAAGATCAATTGTCAATTCTATTTCATTTTCTTGTTATTGCATATTTGTATCATATACCTAGACCACAACTTCGGCCCTTAAGGTTGGAGTCTCGATTATACTCACCGTCCTCGGTGCCTCGCTCCCTTTAAACAAAAACAACAACAAAAACAATAGCAAAAAAAGTTGTTTCATATGCCGTTTTTGTAGTCTGTACCTGTCACTCAGGTATGATCTTCTTACGAAATGGTCCCTAATGGATATGCAACAATTTTCGATGTATTGAGGTGCTTGGGGTTTGGGTGATAATGTGACATGAACCACCTGGTGATTTTGTATGTGATTTCGGTTGGCTGTAAATGTGAGATTGTTTTTCAAGTTATTGGCTTAGTTAGCATGAATTGAATGTTTGTTTGCTTCGTTCGTTTAGTGGTGAAATACTATGGTCCAGCTTGGTATATGTATATCAGTAATATGTGCACAAGTTATGCCTGGTTGCAATCTTGGATTCAATTGGCATTCTTTGTTTATGTGTGCGTGTTTTCTTTAATTAATTGTTAAGATTGCAGCACAGGACCTCCTTTCTGTGATGAAAGATGAAACCCTCCTTTAGTCCTTTACATAATTCATGCTCCTATTGTAATCATGCTTGTGTTGTTAGAATGCTCATGAGACATGCTTGGAATGAATAACATGATCTTTGTTTTATTAAAGTTCATTACTACCTGCACCACTGCACGACCCCAAAAGTACAGGTTCAATTTGATCGAGGCCCCGTTCTCCAAGACTTAACAGTTCATGAGTTTCCTTTACAATTTAAACTACCCGTTCAGTTCACTTCAAGAGTTTTCAGTTAATATAAGTTCACGTCACTTTATTCCAAGATAACGAACACCACGTAATGCTCCTTTCTTGATTGTGTGATACAGCAAGCATCCATTTTTTTTGAATTGTATTTTTTTTCTACCTTTCAAGTATTGCTGTTCTGGTTTGCAAAAAGAAGGAGGGGAAACAGGTTCATTTTCATGAAGATTGGATGTTCGGTGCTGGGTATAAGTCCAGCTACCTCTTCTCTCTCTTTTTTTTAATAGTCAACTCTTACTTTGTATATGTAGGAAATAGACAGCTGGAGTATCTAGGAGGTTGATACATGGGTGATCAGATTGCCAGTTTGGTTGACCGGTTATCGGAGCTTCCTGACTTTATCCTTCACCATGTTCTGTCGTTTCTTTCTGCCAGAGAAAGTGCTCGAACCTGTATTCTATCCAAGAGGTGGCAGCATATCTTGGAGACCTTTCCTATTCTGGATTTAAACGAGTATATCTTTGAACTACTACGATCCCGGCACGTGAATCTTGAGCGCAACCCAGAAGACGAGCAACAGATGATTCATATCCAGAGAGAGAAGTTCATGAATTATGTTGACTACAGATTGCAACGATATCAAGAAGGTAATCTGCGTATGAAGAAGTTTCTGCTTCATATGAACTCTGTGAACATCGAACTGTTACCAAGAATTGACTCATGGCTGGAATTGGTGAGTCATCTGGAAGTTCAGGAGCTGGATTTACGTATTCCTGTTGAGGGCTCAGGATCCTACAGTTTACCTCTGAGGGCAGTTGCATCCCAATCATTGGCTGTTTTGCGTTTGCTACATTGTGAAGTGAGTCAATGTGTGAATGACAGTTCAACCAAGCTGCAGAATCTGGTTGTGGTAGTTGTTGCGTTCGTCTCCTTAGAGGAGGAGTCAGTGAGAAATCTGTTATCCCGCTGTCCTTTAATGGAAGAATTCTCATTAATCAGATGTCGGGGTTCTCAGAGGCTCAAAATCTGTGGTCATAACAAGCTCAAGAAGATTAAGTTCTACACTGATGCTTATTGTGGTGTAGAAGACTTTAGTATTGAGATTCCAAGCTTGGAAGAATTTGAATTTTCTGTTTATGATTCTACGAAGTTGGTATGTGATTTCAGTGTCAGTTCTGCATGCCAAAATCTAAAAAAATTATCTTTAGAGGGCATACCCATTCGTTCAGAATGGCTGCAGCAGATAATTACTCCCTTCCCTCGATTTGAGTTTTTGAAGCTGACTGATTGCTACATTCAAGATGGTGTTGTTAGACTTTCAAGTACTACCCTTAAGGAGTTATACCTTGTAGGTTGCAAGAATTTGATGGAGGGGCATTTGGATACCCCTAATTTACAAGTTTTTGATTACAACGGTTTTGATATGCCCCTTTTCTCAATGAAAAATGAGACCGGTCGTCGAAGAGCCATACTTATTGTTAAAGAAGCGAGCGATATTGACTATAAATGTTTTGTCACATTGAACAAGTTTGTCAGCTGTGGCAAGTTCCAGGATCTAAGACTGATCTTTCTTGCACATAATATAGGAGTATGTTTAACTCTTTTAACATTTGTAGATGTTGTTCAAGAATTTGCTCATGGAATAATTTTCTGTTTTCTAATTAATGAGTTTTTGGTTGGTATTTCTGCTGTTTGTAGGATTCTATCTGCTTCGATGTGAATGACCGCTTTGGTTCGGACCATACTGTGCCTTTCGAGCTACAGAAATTACGTGTGGATTTGGAGTTGTTCGAACCAATTAATTGTTCTGCTCTTTTGGATGGCTTATTGTGCAATTTACATCCCAAGATTCTTTTTCTGAACCTTAATATTATTACAGCTCAAGATGTGCAGGTTTGAATATAATTCAACACTTCTTAATTAAGGTTTGTTTGATTGATATTTGATAGCATAGATGGATGGGCAGTAATCATATTGCCTCTCCGTTGGCATTTGTGTGGATTTGGACATGCTTATAGTAGATAAATTTGGTGTTTGAAGCTGATATAACATTATTATGTTGATTTGTTTCTGAGCTGTGATACTAATATTTTGTAGACCAAACATTGAAAACTAACTTCGCTTTTATTTTTCTTCATGCAGAAGCTTTTCGATAGGATGGTTTTCAAAAATCCAAAAGAGTCTCCTGACAATCATAAATGTTGGCGAAACTTGCTAAAAGATATAGAATGCACTGGAATCAAAGGTACGAGCTTCAACATCCGGTTTGATCCGGATGGCATGGAGCTGTTGAAGTCCATCTGTGAGGGTGACATGTTAGAGGTTTCAATGACAGAGTGTTTAAGAAGCATATGCGCTGACATAGCGAGAGCCGCTAGTGCTCCTGGCGAACACAGCTTGTATTTTAATTTACTATGGTAAATTGGTACCATGGTTCGGGTTTAGCTGTGTAACATGCATCATAGCGTACTGTTACTCTTGATGAAGAATTACTGATCTTATATTTTGTTTTCGTCAAATGTCTGGATTGTCAGCAAGGTGGGATGGCCTTGACAAGAGATTCAAAGTGTTACTCTTTGTGGAGAAATTACTGGTCTACTTTCAAGTTTCGTGCGCTTCCTGCAAATTCTAGCAGACTGTCAGCATGAGTTTGGGTGTTTTAACAGCCATTGTAAATCATAGTGCCTTGCCATGCCAGATTGCCAGGAACGTAGAGACTGCTTGAAGTTCCGGAACTTTTTGTTTGGCATAACATGTTGCTTTACCCTTGTTTGGTGATCTCTGTATTTTGTTTTCACAAATGACTGTATTATCATCAAGGTGGGATGGCCTTGACAAGCGATTAGCGTTTTCTAGCCTTGATAGCTAGAATATGAGCTTCCTCCACAACAAGACGCGCAACATTTGAAACTGAAAGAAAACTAAAGTTACAGAAGAGAAGAGACTCCTGATCTAATCAATGATGATCAAGTGCATCTTTTTCTAGTGTGTATCTTCCCTTGAGAGCACCAACAAGATTAGCCCTTTGCTAGCTTCAATTTATTCAAGAAGTTGTGTTTACATTTTCAGTTATATAATTCAACAAAATTCATGAGCTTTTTATTTTGCTCTATTCATCAGTTTTCATATTAGTTCACAGTAAGGCCATGCCTGGATCAATAGAAATGAGTTAGGGAGGAATGAATCAAGAGGAATGATTGAAGGAGAAATGATTTCAGGGAGGAAAGATTAAGGGGGGGAGATTCTCTTGTGGTTTGGTTGGTAGTGGAGGAGATGAAGGAGGCCAACAAATATAGGGTTCTGCAGTTCATTATCTGGGTTGGGTAAGGAGAGAGACTGTGGGAGGGGAAGGGAGGGAATAGTTCTGATGGGAATTTGGGGGGTAATGAGTTCCTGGCATTTGAGGGGGAATAATTCAAGGGGACTTATCTCTGGCATATCAAACCTTCAAAAAGTCCGGTGAAGATTACTGGAGAAATCATTCCTCCCCTTTTCCACCCAATACAGGCAACCCCTAAACACTAAACAGTCACGAAGAGCATATTAGTGGGCTATAGAGACTAGAGAGCATTTAAAATAGGCCCAAGCCCAATTATACAGTTTTTTTTTTGGTAGTACAAGACCAGTTAGACTATTAAACTTCTTTTGAGATGAGAGAAGATTAGTTTAAGCAACACAAGAGTATCAGTTGTCACTCTTCAAGTGCACTCTCAGTATCGCCTTTTGTTTCTATCCTGGTAACTGAAATTTCTTTTTCTTTTTATTATTTGTTCGATATATTCATGCTAATACTCTGTTTTGACTGTTAGTTAAGTTTGTAGTTCTGTTTTATAGTGTTTTCTTTGTACAATCGGTGCTGGAGGATTTTTACTATCGGTGCAGACATTTTAGATTAGCTTTTCTGGAAGATAATGTACAATCACTTAAATTTCTCCGATTCTTAGGTACACCGGGTGTACGTGTACACCTTGTGTATTTATAACTATTATTACAACAAATATCATTAGTCACATTAAAAATGCTACTAGTCAATCCTTTTATAATTAGTCATAAATTCATAAGGTGTACCGGTACACCCGGTGTACCAAAGACTTGTTGCTTAAATTTTGTTAACACTGACCTACTTGATTGGGGTCGGCTGACATTCATGGAAAAAAAGGGGTGTGACTCTTAAGAGGTTATCTTGATCGGGGTGCGAGTTGAAGTTTATTTGGTTAAATTTTTGTGTTGCTTAGGATGTGTTTTGTTCGTCGAGCCTAACTATAAGTGAACTAAGTTCAAAAAAAAAAAAAGAATTAGATTGTAACACTAAAAATAATCAAAATAAGCTTAACTCCAGCATTGACGAACTTGGAGTGAAATATCAATCTTTTCGTGTAATTTTTTTTAACCAAGTTGTTGTTTGGAATCGTTTTGAGTTTTCAATTTACAGTTTTTTTTTCTTTAAAGATAAAAACCTAGAAACAAGGAAAATTGAATTTCAAATTTTTGTTATGAGTTTTGAAAATCATAAAGAGATGTAACCCGCCATATATTTAAATTTCAAAAATAAGTTATTATAACCGAGTTGAAAATATATGAAAACCATTAACCGAAAACTTGCGGTGGTCTCGAACAGGGCCAAAGTTGTTTGTTTTGGTTACATGAGTAATGAGTTTCCCTCCAAGAGTAATGCTTCACCTTTTATATACTCGTTCTTCTCATGTAATCATGCTTGTGTCGGTAAAAGGCTCGTTAAACACGTTCAGAGAATCAAATGAAAATGCTCGTTAAATTGTGAGTTCTAGATGTTGGTTGCCTGGAACAATTGCTGCTACCCGTTCTTTTATGTTGTTTCTGAAATTGTATCCTCCCTTTTCATATTCAGGAATCAGGCAACAGAAGTATGTAGGATATATACTTTCTAAAGTATAAATGGGTCATCACACTAGGAGTTCGGTTGACTGGATATCTGAGCTGCCTGACTTTGTTCTTCACCACATCCTATCATTTCTTCCCAGCAAAGTTGATGCTCGTACCTGCGTTCTATCCAAGAGGTGGCAGCATATCTGGGAAACTTATCCTATTCTGGATTTGGATGAATCTTATTTCAAACTTGTACCTAGGCAGTTCTATTCTAAGCGGCAGCGGGATGGAATTCCAGAGGACGAGCAGCGCGATGGAATTCCAGAGGACGAGCAGCGCATGATCCATAATCAGAGAGTGAAATTCATGAATTATGTTGACTATAGATTACAACGCTTTAGTGAAGGTAATCTATGTATAAAGAAGTTTCGGCTATATATAACCCTCATGGACATCACCCTTACACCAAGAATTGACGCATGGCTGGAATTGGTGAGTCATCTGAATGTTCAGGAGCTAGATTTACGTATTCCTGTCGGGGACTTCGAAATCTACAGTTTACCTCCAGGAGCAGTTGCATCCCGGTCAATGTCTGTTTTATGTTTACAAGCATGTGAAGTGAGTCGGTGTGTGGGTGGCAATTCAACCAAACTGCGAACTCTGGTTGAGATAGAGATTGGGTTTGCCTTCTTCAAAGAGGAGACGATAATAAATCTTTTATCCTGCTGCCCTTCATTGGAAGCCTTCTCTGTAGACCGCTGTTGGGGTTTCGAGAGGCTTACAATCTCTGGTCATAGAAAGCTAAAAAAGATGAAATTCTGCACTGATATCTATTCTGAGGTTGAGAACTTTAGCATTGAGGCTCCTAGCTTGGAAGAAGTTGATTTTTCTGTTTTACAATCTAAGGACAAGAAGGAAGTGTGTGATATTAGTGTTAGTTCTTCGTGCCAAAATCTAAAATGCTTGTCTCTGGAAGGCATCCCTCTTTGTGGCAAATGGCTGCATCAGATGATTACTCCTTTCCCTCAACTTGAGGTTTTGAAGTTGGATTTTTGCAAGGTTCTTGATGATGTGTTTAAACTTTCAAATACTGTTCTCAAGGAGGTACGCCTTGCGTATTGTAGCAATATGATGGAGGGGCATTTTGACACCCCTAATTTACAAAATTTTGACTACTTCGGTAATGATATGCCACGTTTGTCAACAACAAGTGTGACTAGTAGTGGGGCAGCCAGACTTCTTGTCACACAGACCAATACGGACAGTAGATGGTTTGCTGAATTGAACAGCTTTCTCAAATATGGCGTTTTCCAGAACCTAGAGCTGATACTTCATCCAGAAGACGGGGGAGTAAGTTCCATTTCTTCTTCACATGTTGATGATGTTCTTAAAACTGTAGAACTATTTTTTCTTTTTAATAATGATGATTTTTTGGATATTACTTCTGCTGTCTGCAGGGTTCTATCTACTATGATTTGGTTGATTGCTTTGGGAGGGAAGATACTGCTCCTTTCCAGCTTGAGAAATTGTATTTGGATGTGATGTCGCCCTCACCAATAAACTATTCTGCTCTTTTGGATGGCCTGTTGTGCAATTTACATCCGAAGATGCTGTCTGTGAAGCTTGATTTCATTTCAGCTCAACATGTACAGGTTTGAATTCATTCATTAAGGTGATTGGTATCGTTGATTCTATCAAATGTATTTTCCCCTTGTTTTGTATAGATTTGAAGAAAATTCTTAGGACTTTGTACCCTAAATCGAATAGGCTTTTGCTATTTATTCATGTATGGTAGAAAAAATATACTGCAGGTTGATCTGAAGGCGGTGGTACTTTTTCAGAGCAAACTTTAAAATTGTTCAATTTTCAACTGCAGGAGATTTTCAAGAGAATGATATGCAGAAATCCAAAAGAATCTCCACTTACTCATAAATGTTGGCGAAACTTGCTGAAAGATATAGAATTTGCTGGGATCAAAGGTTCGAAATTTGACGTGGGATTTGATTCGGGTGGCATGGAGCTCTTGAAATCCTTTTGTGATAACTATGACACTCTCTCGGAACCTGAGATGAAGCTTGTGGACACCGCATTTGATAATTGGATAGCATTGGCTGGTGAGTTACCTGGTGTGGACTGCTTATATTTCAAGCTGCTATGGTAGTTTGGTAAGCGTTTTGGGGTAAACTCTTTAACAGTCTTTGGTCATGGAGAAAAGTTTTGCAAAGGAATAACTGGTCTCCTGTTATATGATATGAACACTGACTAGATTGGCATCTTGTTGGCCTTGAGTAGAGAACTGTTACATTTGCTCCACTATATTAGCTCTAGTTTTAAGTTTTTAACTTTCAAGTTCTCTTCTATGTTATGAGACGCAGTGATCTGGTAATCATAGAGTTTGAGATTTTTTTTGAAGGTCTAGCCGTTGGGCAACAATCAGCAAATCTTTGTGCGTCACTTTCAGAAGCCTGACCATGCCAAAAGAACCATCTCTGGTGTCATGATGTTTAATGAAATACTATGGCAAACAGTTTAAGCCTGCTAGCACCAAAACAAACTCGTTCCTCACCCCCCCGCTATGAACTCTGCTCATGTCATATGCTTTTGTACATAACCAACTTTCATGTAAGCATTATTGCTGTAGTTCTGTAAATCAGAAAATTATTGCCATGCTCATTGACGGAACAACATGCAACCTTGACACCGCTAAATCATTATTGCCGTGAAAGACGTGCAAAGGAAGTAAACATAGATAAACTACCGATTAATGAATAAAAGCAAGCCAAAATATGACATTCAAAACAAATACTAAAAGAAACAAGCGCTTGGGTTTTACAATGGTTAATTCTGGGAACACAACGTTAAAACTAAAAAGATTGAAGATTCTCAAATCATTCTGTAATAAGAACAGGAGCTTGGTTCAATACTTAGGAATACACAACAACAACAACCGAGTGTAAATCCACATTTAATGGGGTGCTCGTCAATGCTTAGGAGTATAGAGTTAACTAATCCTTGGTAAGATGTTATTCCTCAACAACCAATCTGCCAAAAGATAGTAAGCACGTGAAGTCAAGTGAATTCCATCCCAACTCACATAAGCTCTAGGATTCCTACAAACGGTCGATCCAGGCCTGCCGCACATTCTCGCAAGATCAAAGCCATAAGTACTCCGAGGATCTCCACAACATGCCCTATGAAGTTGGGTGAAGCCTATATAAAAGTACAAAGATAAAAGTAATTAGCAAAAGATATAACGATAATTTTCATGATCAAATTTACAAACTAGAAAAAAAATTGATTCATCAAAGATTAGGATTGAAGGAAATCTTACCATTTGAACGCGCATTTTGGAGGATTGATGTAAAGCCATTGTAATAATCTCCATACACAATAGTTACGTGGGGAAATTCATCCTGAAGTGCCTCTACAGCTTCTTGTAGGAGGTCATTGTGGTAGCTAGCAAAATTGTTGAAGTCCTTTAAACATCCCATCTCGTCATACATTGTAGGATCGGATGTACCAAATTGGTGAAGGTAGATGGGTGGACAACCGATTGGGAAATTTCCAGGTACCACTATTCTTACTGCACCAAGACGAATTATTTCCTGAAATAATGATAACAAAAGAGGTTAGTATACTGTTCAGATTAGCGTGACAAATTTTATGTCACTTTGTCCTGCCTATGATATACTCTAGCTAGCATCGATCAGGAAATTTTGGTATGAGGTAGAGAAGATACGACTTACGTACCCTCACGGCTTGGGTAATACGAGCTACAACCAAGGGTACCAATCCTTGAGCAAGTTCCATGGAAGTTTGTCCGACCAACGCAAAATTGTAATCGTTGCCTCCAGTTTCTCCCATAAAAATTAATGAGTCATGGAGGATTTCTTTCTTACATTCTACAAAATCAAGGACGTACGTACGTGTTAACAAGTAATAGAATGTATAAGAAAATAGATATAGAACATGTATATGTATGATTGAAAATATAATAATAATGGACGTACGATTAATTAGATGAATAGATAGATTAAATTACCTGAATTGCCAGGGCAAATTGATTCCAGATGAGAGTTCAACCATCCCATTTGAACAGATAGCGAACTTGGACTACCATGGGGTTCTACACCGTAGTTTTTTAGTTCCTGTGAATCAAGAGCGGAAGAACCGGCCACGGCAAAGTTAACTCCTGAGGAGAAGTTTGCCCCACTATCCAAGTAGGGTCTTAATAGTGGAATCCGGAAGTGATTGGCTGCATAAAACAAGTTTATATGAGTACATTTCCCCGCACTTAGGTAATATAAGGCGTGCATGCATGCATCATGATGATCCGTATAACCATATAACACATAAAAATACCACAAAACTAAAAATAATACGTACCAATATGATCCACCATAAGTAGACCATTGCTAGCGCGGCCAGTCGCTCTACCGATAGCCTGGCCGTAAGGAAAGCTCAAATAGGGGGCCGCCTTAGGATTTTCTCGAACTAAGTTGCCCGCATCATTGAGGGAGTCTCCAAACTGGTAAATCCTACTAAAGCTTCGTCCTGTAGGAGCAATTATTGCAGCACTAGGTGACGCAAAAAGGGTTGAAATAATTAGAAGAACTCCTAATAATTTGCGGGCTAGTGATTTTTTCATGGTGGCCATTATGATTAATAAGGGGTTTGTTACAAAGTAATAATAAGTGGTAGCTAGCTAGTCCGTAATATATAGCCAATAACTTAGAGACGATTAGGGTCTAGGGATATTGTATTCTGTGGGAAAAAACCTATGCTACCTTCGGGTATATATAGTGAGGCCATGAGAGTACGTCGGTTTTGTTATCACAGAGGCGGCAAAAAAAAAAAGTCCCAAGAAAAAGAAAAGAGGTGGCGAAGAAGATTAAATGTTAGCCGATTTCTTCTTTGCTCTATATCTTGTAACGTTGCTGATTTGTTGGTTAAATGAACCCCAAAAAGAGAAGCCGACTTTGCGTTCTTATTGGGCTTGGGACTGATCCAATTCCTACCCTAAGTTTAGGCTAGGAGGGCTGGGCTTTTATGAAGGGCCGAAAATTTTTTCCACTCTTAAAGGGCCTATAATTATACAAATTACAAGTTTTTATAAACGTTTTTTTTTTGGTAAACTTTTATGAACTTTTTTAAAAACTTTTTTAACATAAAGTTTATTCAAACAAAGCTAGAAAAAAAAAAGATGATGAAATTTAGTGTCCCGTGTCAGAAACGGAGGAGAAAGAGTGGATATAGTGGCTGTTGGGGCGGTGTTATGGTGGTGCAATGGTGAGATTTGTAGGAAGAGATTGGAGATGGAGTAAAATATCCAGTTTTATTAAAAATTAAAAATGTAGGTGTATACATAATTCTTGCTGTATTTGTATTGTATATTTAGTAAAATGTTTACAATTATTAATTTTATGTTTAGTTAATTTTGTGTAATTTAATATTAGAAAAAATGAAAAGGAGGTTAATTGCATATGTATACAAACATATGCAGGTGATTTTCTACAAGTAATAGTTAAGGCTTCTAATTGCACATCTTACTTAACATAAGGGATCTATTTGCTACATCCCCGATAATATGATGATATACATATCAAAAAATAAATATCAAAAAAGAATCCATTAAAAATACACCTAAATAGTAATAAAAAGTATTAATTCGAATTTTTTTTATAAAAAAAAAAACATTAAGGACCTAAAGGACTAAATCAGTATCCTTGTCAATAGTTATCATTCTTCTACTCGATCAATCTCCAGTTCCCTGTTTCCTTCTGTCCTGGTAATAAATTCAAGTATCTAAATGTTAATAGAAATTACTTCTAGTACGTTTTGTGTTTATACATGGATTATTTTATATTGCTTTATTATTTTGCGATGTTATTGTACTGGTAATTCATTTTTTTTATTTCTTTGTGTTTTATTATGCCTTTTGTTTGTATTCTTAGTCTGCTAGCCACTATATATTGAGATAATTAGTCTTTTGAGGCATTGAATTTATGGGTCTTCAGCCTTGTGAAAGTACGTAGTATGTCAAAGTGGTTCCTTAGAATTATCGAAAGTGATCGACATGTATATTGACATCTATGTTTCATTTGCTTGTTATTGTAATTGACCGAAAAGAAAATTGGTGTGATGTAATTGACTAATCTGAACATTACATTTTGTAATTTGTACATGTGCAATACTAGTGCTAGTATGTGTTACGTAGATTTTCGTATGCATGTGGACGTTGTTGATCATTAGCCTTTCTAAAAAGAACAAAATGGATACCTAATATCAACAATGTGAACTACAACCAATTTGATTGCGGTGGTGCGAAAAAATGGTTGTGAGGGGGTTAGAAAGACAGGCAAGGTGAAGAAAAGTTTGGTAGAATGTATTAGACATGATATGACTAATCTATCACTCAATGAGGACATGGCCTTATCTAGAAGCTCTTGGAGAATGAGAATTAGTGACTAGACATGTTAGTATAGGGTGATGTTGTGCTCGTATTTACAAGGTAGTTGTCGTCTTACCTTCAAATTTTTGTGTTTTATTTATACTTTACTCAGCCTTACTTATGATTTGCATGTTTCTCCGCGACTTTGGTTTTTATATATGGTTACATTTGGTTTCTAACGATTGGACAAAAATGTTTTCATAAATGCATTCTGTGGGTCGTCATTCTGGAAAAGTCTCCCGATTTTTCGGGGTAAAGGCTGTGTACATCAGACCTCTTCAGTACCCCATCCGATATTGGATTTGACTGAGTTGTTGTTGTTGTATTTATTTGTATAAGGAGACATTATTTTTGCAAGAGATTGGTATGTCAATGTGAATGTTTTTCAAGCTATTTGCTTAGGAGCTTTCCTTATGTATGAGTTGAAATTCGGTAGTTTGTTTGTTTACTCCTCTTCTATGGTAAAATTCTCATGTTCAATAACCAAAGTTTATCTGTTGTCGAGCTTGGAGTGTTTCGGGATAATAAAGTTTTTGAGTAAAGTCGCACCCAAGTAAGGTTTCAGGTTTGAGTCTTTGCGAAACACCTTACCAAAAAACGGTTGATTTTGCTAATGGAGGTCTTTTGATGTTTTTAGAGGTTACAATACAAATTATGGCCAACATTTAGTACAATTGGCTAAAAGATGTCCAACGTTTTCATCCTTGCAAAAACATGGCTGGGTGGATGGAAGTACTAACGTCCGTTTAAGTTTAACATGACATGACAATAATTTTTTTTTCTTCCTTTCTTTCCTTTTTTTAGTTACATCTTCCAACCGAATACAAAATAAATTATTGTCTTTGTTTTACAATGGGATTAGTTTAGTTGCCAAAATAATTTATATCTAAGGGCATTGGTCATTACTCAATAGTCGATCAATAGTTTGATGGTGGAGGCGATCGTTACCGAACTTGATCCTTTAGTTAAATTTTCAATCAAATTTTGACTGACTAGAGCAAATTTGTAAAACTTTATACGGCTAAGGCTATATTTTTTTCGTCTACTCTGGAGCTTAATTAACTGAACCTAATTTAACTAGAAAAAAAAAACTAAACTTAATAAATGAATTGTAATGAAATATAAACTAAACACGTAGCTGAATTAAAAAGAACTTAATTGCAAAATACTAACTTAGTTGCACTACAACATTTAAATTGAACAATATAAATTCCATGCTACATACGGAATTTGCTTGAGTAGCCATTAGGACATGAGTTTTCCATTTTATTTTTTAATCTGGAGAAAATTCGAAAAAATAATTTTGTACCAAGGACATAAATATGTTCTACAAAGTAGCTCACATTAATTATACTCCTTTTTCAAAATGAATGAAAGGTTTGACAGTTTGCTCGAATTTTGACAAAAAATATTATAACTTTTCCCAAAACCCAAAAAAAAATTGACAAGAGAGTAATGGAAATTAAAAGCTAAAATGTTGAAGTTCTAATCTACGGGCCTTTATAGCTAGACTATTACAGAAATTGTTAGCATTCCGAGGGATTGAAGAAATCTTCTAGGAGTAAAGCCAAAATCAAATATTTTTGTTCATATCTAGGCCTTATTCGTTTCGCAACTTATTGGCATCTTATTCAATAATCTTAAGCTCAACTTATAAGATAAGCTTAACTTTTAT